>CM071935.1:21030504-21212619 GCA_016081115.2 Rehmannia glutinosa | reverse complement strand
ATTAACTATAATTTGTGAAGGATCTGAGCAAATTAAAGAAAATAAATTGTCTATTGATGTACAAAAATTTGATAATTTTAAAATGCTTCTGCAGTGAAACCTTGATCGTTGGATGCTAGATTCACCAAATCACAAATGAGCTATCAAAGACTTTGGAAAGAATATACACAAAAAAATGTTTATGAAGATTTTAACTCGAAGCCTCCTAGATTCAACTGAATGGGAAATGGAGGTCATGGCCTGAGACATTCAATGAACCTCACAACAACATCCAATCATGAGTTTTCTTAGATCTCAAAGCTTATGAGTTTGAGTGAGAAGAAAAGAGCAAGAGGAGATAGTTGTACCTAAGACACCGCGCACTTATAGTCAAGGATGGAAAGAGAGTCAAGTCAAGAAAGCCATGTAGACCAGGAGGAGATTGCCCTAATGGTTAAAAGATTCACAAGTTCTTCCATAAGAACTATAAAAGAAACAAGGGTGAATCCTCCATGAGACATTCAACTCCCTCCAAGTCAAGGAAGACAAAGCCACCAAGAGAGTCAGCATCAAAGAGTTGAGTATCGAGAGCTGATAACTCAAGGACAAAAAGAGCTGATCAAAGAGCCGAGAACTGTGTTGGAACCGTAGACAACCAGGACATTTTGGTATAAATTGCTTCCTACCCACCACCAATAAATACATGAATGAAGAAAGAAAGAAAAGTCTTGGAGAAAGAAGACATGAAAAGAAGAAAGCCATGTTGGCTCGCCGAGATCGCCGAGACAACTAAGTCTAAAGAAGAGTGCACTCGGAGAGTAGTGAAGCTGAATACTCAAGTGATTCTCAAGAAAAAGCAATGATCTCGCATTTTATGGCTAAAGAACAAGATCAACCGATCAAGAAGATGAGGTACACTCTTAACTCATCTCATTCGGATTGAAGTGATAGTGATTGTGACACACACTTCATCACCCACTGATCTTTATGATTCATTAGGCAAAATGATGAAAGGCTTTGAGAACATAAAATCCTCACACACACTTATAAATGAGGAAAACAAACAGCTCAAAAGCCAAAACTCACAAATGACTAAGCCGAGGTACTCTAAGTCACATAGGATGAGAACAAAGAGTCAAGGTTAAAAATGCCAAACTAATAGCGCAGAGATAGCTCGCTATAGAAAAGAGAGAAAATGATCTTCAAAATATAATTGCCTCATTCACAAAGGCATCCAAATCATTGGATGACCTTATCATGTCAAAAAAATGTGGAGATAAGACGCATAGATTCAATTCATTTGTGCACAAATAAACTCCTAGTGTGATTTTGAAAAAGGATCTTCAAGTAATGAAGCATCTCAAAAATCCAAAACACCAAATGTGTCACATTCATTCCAAAGCACAATCACAAACAAACCGGCCTTGGATATAAAGGGAAATCAAACAGCCAATTGAGTATCTTCGAGAGGACAACCGAGAAGAAATCCAAAGAGTACCTCGAAAAACTTCAAATAGAAAGTACTCTATGAAGAATAAACAGAGCTACCAAAACCCCGTGTTTTATCAAAGAAACACATATGATGGAATGGTAGAACTACCCGAAGCTGCTGATTAGAATAATGTGAAAAATCAAATAAAGACCAATGGAACACAAGCTAGATGGCAAAGACCTAGACCTCAAAGAAAGGTCATTCCAATGGGAAAAGAGCTATTATCGCACACATATGCACCAGGCACTACACCCAAAATATCACAACTACCCAAAGAAGGCAATTGCTAAAAACACACACACAGCATACAGCAAAAAGATATAGTTGTATAAACCTAAAGCCCCCAAGCAATTTGCCAAAGTGAATTATGATTATGGAACAGGATAGATGGCAACCTCTTAGAGTCAAGTCATTTGGCTATAGGTTGGTTGGATCATCTTACAAAGACTAACCCCTCGGACCCAGGCAAGTATGGGTACCTAAAACTAATTTCTGATGGCAAGTACAAGGAACATCCGAGTGCCAAAGAACCTGGTACATGGATAGTGGTTGTTCTAGACATATGACATAAAACAAGAAAAATCTGTCAAGATTCAAGGATATTAGAGGTGAAAAAGTTATATTTGGAGGAAATGAAGCTCCAGGGGAAATCAAAAGCACTTTGGATCCATCGAAAAGAATGGATTAGAGATCACGATGTTGCTTATGTTGAAGGCCTAAACTTCAACCTTAAGCATCAACCAACTCGTGACAAGGGCTACAATGTTGGATTCAATATGGGAGTATGCCAAATTAAAGATCTTTGAATCAAATGAAATAGTCTTTGCAAGATCAAGATGAAAGAATATGTCCCAGTAGTAGACGGTCTACTCCACACCAAGCACTTGTCATTAGCAAAGAGCACAAAATTGAATCAAGTTGGCTGTGGCACAAGAAGCCGAGTCATCGAACTTCAAGACAATCAACAAGCTTGCAAGGAGTCATCTTGTAGAAGGATTGCGGACTCAATATACAAGAAGGAAAGTGTATGTGATGCATGATAGATGGGAAGCAGATCAAATCTTCATTCAAGGAGAAGCCTAGTCCTTCTTCAACAAGGATATCGCATTTGTTGCATATGGATTTATTTGGTCCATTGAACCACCAAAGATAAGTGGAAAAGAAATACACCTTAGTGGTGGTAGATGATTATTGAAGATATCATGGACAATCTTCATGTGCAAAAAAGAAGAAACTTTCCGGAAGTTACCACAAAATGATGAAAAGAGTTCAAAATGAAAAGAGTCGAATCATTATAAAGATAAGGTCCGAGATAGAAACCAGTTTGTTAATGTAATAATAACTTCGGTATTGTGTTGAAAATGGTATTGCTCATGAGTTATCTGCGATGAGACTCCACACAAAGAAATGTTGTAGGCGAAAGAAGGAAGAGAACTCTCCGGGAAGTTTGCAAGAACCATGTTAGTTGGATTGTCTAAGAGATTTTGGGGCCATCAACACCGTACATGCTATACTCAAAATAGATGCATGATAAATATGCAATTGACCAAAACTCCCTATGAAATATCCACAGGGAGAAAGCCAAATGTTGCATATTTTAGAATATTTGGATGTAAATGCTTCATCCACAACAATGGCAAGGATAATCTAAAGGCTTTTGATGCTGCTGTCGATGAAGGTATCTTTTGTGATGCTCGATTGAAAGAAAACCCTATAGAGTGATGAACAAGAAGACTATGGTCACATAAGAGTCTATTCATGTGGTTTTTTATGAACCTAATGTGAATGGAGAAGACATTGAAGAGTTAGGCGATAAAATTTGAATCACCCAACTATGCAGAAAAGTCCTTATGTTGAAGTAAGAGTAATTAGCCAAGATGAAGATGAGATAGTCAATCTCAAAAACATACCGGAAAGTCTGAAAATGAATGATGACGAAAGAGCTGCACAAGAGAACACAAGCTCATAGACAATCGAACCCACCGATTTGCTTCAACCTTTGATGTAAGATGGTGAGACCATCCACTAGAGCTAGTCATCGGAGATGTTAGAGATGGTGTAAGAACCGAGATCCGAGCTCAAAGAAGAAACAATGTTCACTTATTTTATTTCCCAAATAGGGCCAAAAGATGTGTCTCAAGTCTGATGATACACATTGGATTCAAGCCATTCAAGAAGAGCTGAATCAGTTTGAAAGGAACAAAGTATGGGAATTGGTGCAGAGACCAACCCGTAAGAATATTATTGGCACAAAATGATTTTTCAGAAATAAGATGAATGAGGAAGGATCCGTGGTAAGAAACAAAGCAATATTGGTAGCCAAAGGGTATTGCCAAGAAGAGGGAATAGATTTTGATGAAACCTTTGCTCCTGTTGCAAGATTAGAAGCAATAAGGATGTTTCTTGCCTATGCTGCTCACAAGAACTTCACTGTATATCAAATGGATGTGCAAAGTGCATTCTTAAATGGACTATTGGAGAAAGAAGTCTATGTTGAACAACCTCCAGGTTTTGAGCAGAAGACCATTGGTGATAAGGTGTACAAGCTCAAGAAAGCATTATATGGATTGAAACAGGCACCAAGAGCTTGGTATACATTATCTCAATTTCTAACTGATAATGGATTCGCCAAAGGCAAAGTGACAGAACACTCTTAAATTCAAGATGGAGAGAGTATAACGCTTGTTCAAATATATGTGGATGATATCATTTTTGGATCCACAAATAAAGATCTGTGGGATAAGTTCTCAAATCTCATGCAAGGCAAATTTGAAATGAGCATGATGGGAGAGCTGACTTTCTTCTTAGGAGTTTAAGTTAAGCAATTGAAGGAAGGAACTTTAATAAGTCAAACAAAGTACACCAGAGATTTAATGAAGAAATTTGGTGTGGAAGAGATGACTTCTGTGAAAATACCAATGAACACATCAGTCAAGATGGACATGGATGCAGATGGCAAGGCTGTAGATCAAACAAGATACAGAGCACTCATTGGATCACTGCTTTATTTAACATCCAGCAGACCAGACATCACCTTTGCAGTAGGTGTATGTGCAAGATTTCAATCTGCACCAAATAAGAGCCACATGACTGTAGCTAAGATAATCCTACGATATTTGAAAGGATACCAGGAAGTTGGCTTATGGTATCCAAAGGAAGGTGGATTCAAGCTAATTGGTTACTCAGACTCATACTATGTTGGATGTAGAGTTGACAGGAAATGTACTTCAGGTACATGTCAAATGCTTGGAAATAGATTGGTTTCATGGTTTAGTATGAAGCAAAACTCAATAGCCACATCCACAGCTGATGCAGGGTACATACCTGTGGGCAGCTCTTGTGCCTAAGTATTGTGGATGAGACAGCAGCTGAGAGATTATCAAATTTAAGAAAAAGAGATTCCAATTATGTGTGATAACACAAGTGCTATTGCAATCACTCAGAATCCTGTGTTGCATTCAAGAACAAAGCACATTGATGTCAGATATCATTTTATAAGAGATTGTTGGGAAATTTATTGTTTAGATTTTGATGAATCCCATGTAAAACTTAGAATAGGAAGTTGGCACCCCATTTTTGTTGTAAATTACATTGCATTAAATAGGGCTGGTCAAGCTGAGTTAAGTCAGCTATGCCTAAGCATGCAAGAAGACAACTGAACACTAGAAGGAAGACTCTGCTGCAAGACAACTGAGTATTGCAAAGAAGAGAAGACGGGAACTCGACTGAAGGTGCAGCTGAGATGCAGCTGAGTGAAGTATCAGTCAAGTCAACTCAAGATAGCCAAGTCTCAAGTTGAAGTGACAGAAGAGTCATCCAATGATTGGAAGCTGACTCTAAGTCACCTGGGAAAGCATGGAATGCAGTCAAGTCGAGATAACTAGAAAAGATCCGTTGCACAGAAATCAAGGGAATTACTTAAACAAGTAATACCTCCATACTACCTTTCTCGAAGTGCTCAGTCCCAGAAGCGTGCAAAAGGAATAAACCAATGGGAAGCATTGCACCATGTCGAACTGTGAAAAGTCAAGAATAATTCATACGAGGAAGTGGCAATTCCAAGGATCGCAACAAGACAAGCTAACGACCACAAGTGACTTTCAAAAATAAGCCTATCTCTTCAATCTGCAGATTTTTGAAAGATCAATATAAAAGGCTGATGAATGACTATGAGAAAGGTAACTTTGAACCACGAACATTCAAGAAAACATTTGAATCAGAACCAAAAATATTCTCAAATCATTCAAGATTAATCCTCAAGCCTACATTACGAAGAAAATCAATCCAACACTCACCGTGAAGGAAAGATAACTTCAATAAGTTGAAGAGGAAATTATTGAAGAATCAAGGGGTCTATATTCCACGGAGGATTGTAGGAAGGTTCAAGGTCGAACAGTCTCAAGTTTTTGGAGGGCTTCGTGATCAAATCCAAAGAGCTTGAGCAAGTGGGTCAGTAGTAGCAAACCGGTACTGCTGTGAAGAAGTTCGAGTCGCACGAGAAGCCACCTGCGTGACTCAAGGCATCTCCGATCGAGTCCCAAAGGATCAAGTCACCAGTGTGTGATCAAGACTTGTATCCGGACCTTACCACTTTATATACGATCAATACTTAGTGGATTCCTCCAGGAGTTGGAGAAGAGAGGAGTATAAAAATTACCCCATCTTCGAACCTCTATAAAACTTATCGTGTCATTTACATTTCAAAGACTTTAATTCCCGCACTTTATTCATTTAACTCTGCTGATAAATTTGCTATCCACTTGATAATCTCTAAGTACTAAAACCAAGTATTAAATCTCTACTAAACCAAATTTAAGGGTGTAAAGTCTTCCGCTGAAAATAAACTACAGTTGAGCTAAGTCTTTAGTCTTAATGTAAAGAGTTATTCTATCAACAAACTTTCAATCAGTACTTGAGTGACTAACTCTACTGATTAACTAAATTAGCTGTCCACCAAGGACACAGCTTTGTAGTATCAACTCTGAACTTTTAAAAGGACTAAATCGAAAAATTGGTAAGGTTTATTCAACCCCCCTTCTAAACCTTACTCTCACACCCCTTGGGACCTATAAGTGGTATCGTGAGTGGTTGGTTCATTGAGCCTTCCGCACCGTTCTTGAACTAGATCTCCAAATTTTTTTAAAGTCCGTTTTAGTACTTAAGTTTTCAAAACTCTTTTTATCATCAAAAGTTATTATCATGGAAGCAAATTTGACACGCATCCCTATGTTCACAATTGAAGAATTTGATGATTGGAAAATTTGTATGCGGGGATCATCTATCGATTACATGATGAGATGTGGATAGTGATAGAGGATGGGCCACTGCAAATTTTAAAAGTGAACACAAATGTAAGGAGAGCCGCACCGGGGTGAAGAGGATGTTACTCCCAGGACGCCGTCATGGTTGAAAACCAAGAGCTGAATGGACAAATGATGACATAAAAGATATAACCTGGACAATGTGGCCAAGGACATTCTTTACAAAACCTTGACAAATCCATGTTCAATAAAGTCAAATCATGCAAAACGGCTAAAGAAATCTGGGACAAGCTCACATTGATTTGTGAAGGCTCGAGCAAATCAAGGAAAATAAATTATCGTGGCTGTACAGAAATTTGAAAATTTCAAAATGATCGCAGAGAGACTCTAGATCAACTGGATGCTCGGTTCACGTAAAATTACCAATGAGCTATCTCGCACTTGGAAAAGAATATACACAAGAAGAAATGTGTATGAAGATTCTAAAGTCTCCCCAACCGAGTGGGATATGAAAGTCATGGCTATGAGACACTCCATGGACCTATCCAAGACATCCAACCATGAGCTATTCTCGATCTCAAAGCCTACGAATTTGAGCCGAGAAGAAAAAGACCGAGGAAGAGACAATGTGCCCAAAACAAATACTTGCTCTAATTGTTAAGGATGGCAAGAGAGTTGAGGTCAAAGAAGTCATTGACCAAGAGGAAATAGCCCCGATGGTTAAAAGGTTTAACAAGTTCTTCAATAAGAACTACAAGAAAGGCAAGGGCAAATCCTCCGAGACACTCACTCGGCTCCTCCAAGTCAAGGGAAGATAGGCCAACCAAGAGAACAGAACATCCAAAAGTCAATATCAAAGGGTGACAATCCAAGAATGGAAAGAGTCGATCAAAAGGTTGAAAATCTATCTTTGGAACCGTCAGGCAACCAGTCACTATGCCATTGATTGCCCATATCCTGTAGTCAACAAATACAGAATGAAGAAGAAAGAAAGGTCTTCGAGAAAGAAGACAAGAAAAGAAAAAGGCAATGTTGGTCAGAGATCTGAAACAAATGCCAAGTCAAGAGACACAATGATTGAGTAGTGAAGCCGACTACTCAAGTGACTCAAGAAGAAGCCTCGATCCGTTTGATGGCCAAGGAACAAGACCAACCCGACCAAGAAGATGAGGTACACTCTAACTCATCACACTCGTCAGTCTCTAGTGATACTGATCATGACACACACTTCATCACCCACTGATCTTTATGATTCATTAGGCAAAATGATGAAAGATTTTGAACACATTAAATCCTCACACACACTTCTAAATGAGAAAAACAGCCTGCTTAAATGCCAAAACTCACAGCTGACTAAGGAGCTGAGTACTCTAAGTCAAATAGCTGATGAGAATGAAAGTTTTAAGACTGAAAATGTTAAGCTAATAGCGAAAATAGCTGCTATAGAAAAGAGGAGAATGACCGAAAAATGTGATTGCCTCATTCACTAAGGCATCTAAATAATTGGATGATCTTATTATGAGTCAAAGGGAATGTGGAGACAAGACATGCTTAGGATTTAATTCCTCTGTGCTATGTCAAGCTCCAAAAGTGATTTTGGAAAAAGGATCTTCAAGCAATGAAGTATCTCAAAAATCCAAAACTCCAAATGGTGCACACACATTTATTCCAAAGCACAATTACAAGCAAACTGGCCTTGGTTATAAAGGAAAAGGAAAAAAACAGCCAAATGAGTGTGCTAAGAGGACACAGTGAGAAGAAATTCAAATTTTAGTTCCTCAAAGAAACTCCAAACAGAAATACTCAGTAAAGAAGAAACAGAGCTACCAAAAATCCCAGAAGTTCCTTAAAAGAAATACATATGAAGGGAATGGTAGAAAATACCCAAGCCAAGCTGATTGGAATAATGTGAACTATCAGCAAAGACCTATGGAATATAAGCCAAAATGACAAAGGCCTAGAACTCATCAAAGGCCATTCCAAAGTTATAAGAGCTTTCACCAGCACACATATGCACCTAGGCACTACACTCAGAGATATCACAACTACCCAAAGAAGGGAATTGCTAAAACACATATACAGGCATACAGACAAAAGAGACAACTGTACGAACCTAGAATCTCCAAGCAATTTGCCAAAATTAATTATGATTATGGCACTAATAGATGGCAACCCCTTAGAGTCAAACCATTTAGCTATAGGTTGGTTGGATTATCTTACAATACTGACCCCTCAGGACCCAGACAAGTATGGGTACCTAAAACTTAATTTCCTTGTTTGCAGGTTCAAGGAACAGCTGAGTGCCAAGGAACCTGGTACATGGATAGTGGTCATTCCGGACACATGACAGAAACAAGAAAAATCTGTCAAAATTCAAGGAAGTCAAAGGAGCAAAAGTCATATTTGGAGGAAATGAAGCTCCAGGAGAAAAAAGAGGCATTGGATCCATCAAGAAGAACGAACTAGAAATCACAGATGTTGCATATGTTGAAGGACTCAACTTCAACTTGCTAAGCATCGGAAACTCGTGACAAGGGTTATAATGTTGGATTCAACATGGGAATATGCCAAATCAAGGACATCAATCAATGAGGTTGTGTTGCAAGGATGCAGACAAAAGAACATGTATGTAGTAGATTGGTCAACTGCAACACCAAGCACTTGCCTATTAGCAAAGAGCACAAAACTGAATCAAGTCAGGTCCGTGGGCACAAGAAGTCGAGTCACCTGAATTTCAAAACGATTAACAAGCTTGCCGAAGCAATCTTGTGGAAGGACTTCGCACTCGGTGTACAAGAAGGAGAGTACATGTGACGCATGTCGAAGGAAAACAAATCAAATCATCATTCAAAGAAAATATATGTCCATCTTCAACAAGAATATTGCATCTGCTACATATGGATCTATTTGGTCAAGTTGAACCGCTATCATAAGCGGAAGAAATACACCTTGGTGGTAGTAGATGACTACTCAAGATATACATGGACAATATTCATGTGTAAGAAGAAAGAAACTCTACGAAACTACCACAAATTGTGATGAAGAGGATTCAAAATGAGAAGAGCCAAACCATTATCAAAATAAGATCTCGAGGAACCGAGTTTGTAAATGGTATAATAACTCGATATTGTATTGAAAATGGCATTGGTCATGAATTGTTTGCAAAAAGGACTCCACAAATGAGAATGGAATTGCAGAATGAAGGAATAGAACTCTCAAAGAAGCAAAAGGACCATGTTAGCTGAAGGGGGGCTACCTAAAAGATTTTGGTGAAGCAATAAACACATCATGCTACACTCAAAATAGATGCATGATAAAAACAGACAATACCGAAAGACTCCCTATGAGATTTGGATAGGAGAAAACCAAATGTTGCATATTTTGGAATATTTGGATGTAAATGCTTCATCCATAACAATGGCAAAGATAATTTGAAGGCTTTTGATGCTAAAGCTGATGAAGGTATCTTCTTGGGATACTCAAATGAAAGCAAAGCCTACAGAGTACTCAACAAGAGGACTATGGTTATAGAGGAATCCATTCATGTGGTGTTCGATGAGCCAAATGTAAATGGAGAAGACATTGAAGAATCAAATTTGATAAGCTAAATCAACCAACCATGCGAGAAAAGTCCCTATCTTTGAAGGTCAAGCCGGAATTATAAACTCGGATGAAGATGAGATAGCCGAGTCTCAAAAACAGTTTGGAAAATTTGTAGCTAAGTTGATTACGAGAGAGAAATGATCAAAGCAACACACCGCAAGATGATCAATCCAAATAACTTACTCCAACCTCGATGTAAGATGGTGAGAGACCATCCACTTAACTTGTCATTGGAGATATAAAAGAAGGTGTTAAAACAAGATCTAGAAGTCAACAAGAAGCTATGTTCACATGCTTTATCTCACAAATAGAGCCTAAATATGTGTCACAAGCATTGGATGACACACATTGATTCAAGCCATGCAAGAAGAGTCAATCGATTTGAAACAAATAAAGTATGGGAATTAGTTCAAAGACCCACCCATCAAAATGTTATTGGCACTAAATGGGTGTTCGTAAACAAGATGAACGAGGAAGGTTCAGTGGTAAGAAACAAAGCAAGATTAGTAGCCAAAGGATATTGCCAAGTAGAAGGGATAGATTTTGATGAAACATTTGCCCTTGTAGCAAGATTGAAAGCTATAAGGATGTTTCTTGCCTATGCAGCTCACAAGAATTTTATTGTATATCAAATGGATGTAAAGAGTGCATTCCTAAATGGTTTATTGGAAGAAGAAGTGTATGTTGAACAACCTCCGAGGATTTGAGCGGGAAGACTCTTGGAGATAAGGTATACAAACTCAAGAAAGCTCTATATGGATTGAAACAGGCACCCAGAGCATGGTACGATACACTATCACAATTCCTAACTGAGAATGGATTCACAAAAGGAAAAGTGGATAGAACACTCTTCAGAATTCAAGACAGGAAGAGCATACTGCTTGTTCAAATATATGTGGATGACATCATTTTTGGATCCACAAACAAAGAGTCATGTGATAAATTTTCAAACATCATGCAAGAGCAAATTCGAAATGAGCATGATGGGAGAGTGACATTCTTCCTTGGACTCAAGAATATTGAATACGTAGATCCGGGGAAGAAAGGAGGGATCTCTTTGGGCTTGACCAAGTGGCAAATTTGAAAGTGGCTAAAACTAACGCCGAGTATGCAAAAAGAACAAGAAGAAAACAAGAGACAAACTCGGCTATGGCGGAGAGAGACAGAAAGAATAAGAAAAGATGAAGTCGCCCTGAAGGCATATGAAAAGAAAAAAAAAGAAGCGGTGACGCGAGAAAAAGAAAAGAAGAGAAGAAGATCTTGAACAAGATGAAAGAAGGAGACAACGAAGGAGATGAAGTGTTGCTTTGTCCAACCCTTCGTGTATTTTATCATGTAAATACATACAATGTAAGTCTTCCGAATAAAGCTATAAATTCTTTATTTTTACGTGTAGGCAAATATGAACTCGATACACCTTGTAAACAAACTTGATTGTGTAAAAAGTACAAGAATGATATGATCAATAAAAACATTGATTCTCAAGATACATTCTATGTCAACACACTATCTCAGATGTATCTTTGTTATTTGCATTTTTGAATGGTTTAAGTTTTGGCATCATCAAAAAGGGGGAAATTGTTAGGAAATTTATTGTTTAGATTTTGATGAATGCCATGTAAAACTTAGAATAGAAAGTTGGCACCCCATTCTTGTTGTAAAATGCATTGTAATAAATAGAGCGCTGAAAAATGAGTTAAGTCAGCTACACCCTAACATGCAAGAAGACAATCAAGACTTGAAGGAAGACTCACCATGCGAGACAAATGAGTATGGCAAAGAAGAGTAGACAGAACTCTACTATAGAAGCGGTGAGATGAGATGAAAGTGGAGCATCATCAAGTCAACTCAAGAAAAGCCAAGTCTCAAGTTCAAGTGATGAAGAGTCATCCATGATTGGAAGTCGACTCTAAGTCACCTGGGGAAAGCAAGGAAATGCGATCAAGTCGAGATAATCAAAAAGAACCGTTGCCGTAAATCAAGAGATTTACTTAAACAAGTAATATCTCCACACCACCTTTCTCGAGTGCTCGATCCCCGAAGCGTGCAAAAGGAATGAACCAATGGAAGCACCACACCGTGTCGAACTCGAAAAGGTGAAAGAACAATTCATACGAGGAAATGGCAATTCCAAGAACTCGCAACAAGACAAGCCAACGACGCAAGTGACTTTCAAAAATAAGCCTATCTCTTCAACGGGCAAATTTTTGAAAGTTCACTATAAAAGGCCGAGGAGTTTGTTTGAGATGTAAGACACATATGTGAGATATACAAGCATATTAGAAAAAACTGAAATATCCTCAATCCTCAAGCCTACATTACGAAGAACATCAATCCAACACTCACTGTGAAGGAAAGATAACTTCAATCGCAGTTGAAGAGGAAAATACGAAAACAAGGGGTCTACATTCCGGGAAGGATTGTAGGAAGGTTCAAGGTTGAGCCAAGTCTTAAGCTTTTGGAGGGCTTCGTGATCAAATCCAAAGAGCTTGAGCAAGTGAGTCATGTAGCAAGCCACCGCCCCGTGAAGAAGGCCGAGTCGCATTTGAGAAGCCACCGAGTGATCAAGGCGTCTCAGGACCGAGTCCCAAAGGATCAAGTCTACTGTGTGATCAAGACTTGTATTCGGACTGCTACCACTTTGTAAACCGATCATTACCTAGTGGATTCCTCCGAGAGTTGGAGAAGAGAGAGTAGAAGAATTACCCCATCTTCGAACCTCTATAAAAATTTCATTGTGTCATTTACATTTCAAAGACTTTAATTCTTGCAATTTTAACTCGCTTATATCTCTTTGAAAAATTTGCTATCCACTTGATAAATTATAAGTACTAAACCAAGCACTAAACTCTTACTTAATCAAACTTAAGGGTGTTAAGTCTTCCAATAAAACAAAACCACGGTCGAGTTAATTTAGAACCAACAAATGAGTTACTTCATCAACAAACGGTTGAGTTCTTGAGAGATTAACTCTAATGAGTGACTAAATTGATCGTCCATCAAGGACACAAATTGTGTAGTATCAACTCAGTAGATTTAATAGGACTAAATCGAAAATTTGGTAAGGTTTATTCAACCCCCCCTTCTAAACCTTACACTTACACCCCCTTGGGACCTACAAGTGGTATCGAGCGGTTGGTTCATTGAACCCTCCGCACCGTTCTTGAACTAGATCTCCAAACTTTTCAAAGTCCGCTTTAGTACTTAGACTTTCAAAACTCTTCTTTATCATTAAAAGTTATTATCATGGAAGCAAATTTGACACGCATCCCTATGTTCAATATTGAAGAATTTGATGATTGGAAAATTCGTATGCGAGGCTCATCTATCGGATTACATGATGAGATGTGGATAGTGATAGAAGATGGGCCTCTGCAAATCTTAAAGTGAACACACAATTGCGAAGAGTTGCGGTGAAGGAGAAGAAGATGTTGCTCTAGACCCGTCATGGTTGAAAAACCAAGAACGAGTGGACAAATGATGACAAAAAAGATATAACCTGGACAATGTAGCCAAGACATCCTCTACAAAACCTTGACAAAGCCATGTTCAACAAAGTCAAATCATGCAAAACGGCTAAAGAAATCAGGACAAGTGACATTGATTTGTGAAGGCTCGTGAGCAAATCAAAGAAAACAAATTATCGGTGGTATCGAAAATTTGAGAACTTCAAAATGATCTCGGGAGAGAACCTGGATCAACTAGGCGCCGGTTCACGAAAATCACAAATGAGCCGCATGCACTTGGAAAGGAATATACACGAGAAGGAAATGTGTATGAAAATCCTAAAAAGTCTTCCAAATGAATGGGAAATGAAGGTCATGGCACCGAGACATTCCATGGACCTATCAAAGACATCCAACCATGAGTTATTCTCGGACCTCAAAGCCTCGAGTCCGAGCCGAGAAGAAAAGACCAGAAGAGGCGGTTGTACCCAAAACAAATGCTCTAATTGTCAAAGATGGGAAGAGAGCCGAGGTCAAAAGAAGTCATTGACCCGAAGAAATAGCCCGATGGTTAAAAGATTTAACAAGTTCTTTAATAAGAACTACAAGAGAGAAAGGGTGAATCTTCCGAGAAGACACTCACTCACTCCAAATCAAGGGATGATAGGCCAACCAAGAGAACAGATCATCAAAAAGTTGAGTATCAAAGGTGACAATCCAAGAATGGAAAGAGCTGATCAAAAGGTTGAATATCTATCTTTGGGCTCGAGACAACCAGTCACTATGCCATTGATCGTCCATATCCTGTAGTCAACAAATACGAGGATGAAGAAGAAAGAAAAGTCTTGAGAGAAAGAAGACAAGAAAAGAAAAAGGCAATGATGGTCATGCAGAGATCACGAAACAAATGCAAGATAGACAAATGATTCGAGAGCAAAGATGAGTGACTACTCAAGTGACTCAAGAAGAAGCTCGTCGATCCGCTTGATGGCCAAAGAACAAGATCAACCTCGATCAAGAAGATGAGGTACAATCTAACTCAACAAACTCGGACACTAGTGATAGTGACTCGTGACACACACACTTCATCACCCACTGATCTTTATGATTCATTAGGCAAAATGATGAAAGATTTTGAACACATTAAATCCTCACACACACTATTGAATGAGGAAAACACCTTACTCAAAAGTCAAAACTCAAAGCCGACTAAGGAGCCGAGTACTCTAAGTCAAATAGTGATGAGAATGAAAGTTTAAAGGCCGAAAATGCTAAATTAATAGCGAGAAATTGCCGCTATAGAAAAGAGGAGAATGACC
The DNA here is from genome assembly GCA_016081115.2 of Rehmannia glutinosa. Classification (NCBI taxonomy): domain Eukaryota; kingdom Viridiplantae; phylum Streptophyta; class Magnoliopsida; order Lamiales; family Orobanchaceae; genus Rehmannia; species Rehmannia glutinosa. Next base: position 21,197,519 of record CM071935.1, on the reverse strand, counting down.
TCAAGAATGTTATTGCCTCATTCACTAAGGCATCTAAATCATTGGATGATCTTATTATGAGTCAAAGAGAATGTGGAGACAAGACAAAGCTTAGGATTTAACTCCTCTCGTGCTATGTCAAACCTCAAAAGAAATTTTGGAAAGAGGATCTTCAAGTCATGAAGAGTCCGAAAAATCCAAAACTCTAAATGTTGCACACACATTCACTCCAAAGCACAATAACAAGCAAACCGGCCTTGGTTACAAAGGAAAAGGAAAACGGCCGATTGAGTATCTTTGAAAGACACCGGTGAGAAGAGATTCAATGAGTCCTCAAGAAACTCCAAACAAAAAATACTCAGTAAAGAAGAAGCGAGCTACCAAAACCCTTAAAATCCATAAAAGAAATACATATGATGGGAATGGTAGAAAATATCCAAGCCAAGTGATTGGAATAATGTGAACTATCGGCATAGACTTATGGAATATAAGCCCAAATGGCAAAGGCCTAGAACTCAAAGAAAGGCCATTCCAAAAGTACAAGAGCTTTCATCAAGACACATATGCACCTAGGCACTACACTCAAAGACACCACAATTACCCAAGAGAGGCAATTGCTAAAACACATATGCGGCATCTGAAAAAAAGAGACAACTTGTATGAACCTAGAATCACCAAGCAATTTGCCAGGATTAGTTATGATTATGACACCGATAGATGGCAACCCCTGAGTCAAATCATTTGGCTATAGGTTGGTTGGGTCATCTTACAATTCTAACCCCTCAGGACCCGACAAGTATGGGTACCTAAAACTTAATTTCCTTGATTGCGGTTCAAGGAATAAAGTGAGTGCCAAGGAACCTGGTACATGGATAGTGGTCATTTCGGACATATGACAGAAAATAAGAAAAATCTGTCAAAATTCAAGGAAATTAAAGGAGCAAAAGTCATATTTGGAGGAAATGAAGCTCTGGCGAAATAAGAGGCATTGGAACCATCAAGAGGAATGGATTAGAAATCACAGGCGTTGCATATGTTAAAGGACTCAACTTCAACCTACTAAGCATCGACAACTCTGTGACAAGGGTTACAATGTTGGATTCAACATGGGTATATGCCAAATCAAAGATATCAAATCAAATGAAGTTGTACTTTGCAAGGATGTAGACAAAAAATATGTATGTAGTGGATTGGTCAATCGCAACACCCGGACTGCCTACTTAGCAAAACCACAAATTGAATCAAGTTGGTATTAACAAAAAAAGCCGAGTCACCTGAATTTCAAAACAATTAACAAGTGGCAAGAAGTCATCTTGTAGAAGGACTTCCGGACTCGATATCAAGAAGGAGAGTATATGTGATGCATGTCGGAAGGAAAGCAAATCAAATCGTCATTCAAAGAAAAGACATGCCCATCATCAACAAGAATATTGCATCGCTTCATATGGATCTATTTGGCCCAAAGGGGAACCAAAGCCCATAAGTGGAAAGAAATACACCTTGGTGGTAGTAGATGACTACTAAAGATATACATGGACAATATTCATGTGCAAGAAGAAAGAAACTCTACAAAAACTACCACAAATGATGAAGATGATTCAAAACGAGAAGAGTCAAACCATTATCAAAATAAGATCGGATAGAGGAACCGAGTTTGTCAATGGGATAATAACTCGATATTGTATTGAAAATGGTATTGGTCATGAACTATCGGCAAGAACTCCACAAAGAGAATGGAGTTGCGAAAAGAAGGAACATAACCCTCAAAGAAGCAGCAAGGACCATGTTAGTCAAGCAGGGTTACCAAAAAGATTTTGGCTGAAGCAATCAACACACACTTGCTACACTCAAAACAGATGTATGATAAACAGACAAAATGACAAAGACTCCCTATGAGATCTGGATCGGAAGAAAACCAAATGTTGCATATTTGAGAATATTTGGATGTAAATGCTTCATCCACAACAATGGCAAAGACAATCTAAAGGCTTTTGATGCTAAAGTCGATGAAGGTATCTTCTTAGGATACTCACTAAAAGCAAAGCCTACAGGATACTCAACAAAAGAACTATGGTTACTGAAAGAATCCATTCATGTAGTATTCGATGAGCCAAATGTAAATGGAGAAGACATTGAAGAGTCGGTGATAAGTTTGAATCATCCAACCATCTGAAAGAGTCCCTATCTTTTGGCAAGTTCAAGTCGGAATTATCAATTCGAGAAGAAGATGAGATAGTCAAATCTCAAAAGCAAATGGAAAATTTGCGGCTAAGTGATTACGAGAGAGCGACCCGCAATGACACAAATCGCAAGTCGATCGAATCCATTAACTCACTCCAACCTTTGATGTAAGATGGTGCGAGATCATCCACGGAGACTTGTAATTGGAGATATAAAAGAAGGTGTCAAAACAAGATCGAGAACTCAACAAGACGCTATGTTCTCTTGCTTCATCTCGCAAAATAGAGCCCAAAGACGTGTCACAAGCATTGGATGACACACATTGGATTCAAGCTATGCAAGAAGAGTCAATCGATTTGAAAGAAATAAAGTGTGGGAATTAGTGCAAAGACCCATACATCAAAATGTGATTGGCACCAAATGGGTGTTCGTAAATAAGATGAACGAGGAAGGTTCGTGGTAAGAAACAAAGCAAGACTAGTAGCCAAAGGATATTGCCTTAAGAAGGGATATATTTTGATGAAACATTTGCCCCCGTAGCAAGATTGGAAGCTATAAGGATGTTTCTTGCCTATGCACGACTCACAAGAATTTCATTGTATATCGATGGATGTAAAAAGTGCATTCCTAAATGGTGTATTGGAAGAAGAAGTGTATGTTGAACAACCTCTCTAGGATTTGAGCGGAAGACTCTTGGAGACAAGGTATACAAACTCAAGAAGGCTCTATATGGATTGAAACAGGCACCCGAGCATGGTATGACACTTTGTCACAATTCCTAACCAAAAATGGATTCACAAAAGGAAAAGTAGATAGAACACTTTTCAGAATTCAAGACAAAAAAGAGTATACTACTTGTTCAAATTTATGTGGATGACATCATTTTTGGTTCCACAAACAAAGAGTCTGTGTGAAAAGTTTTCAAACCTCATGCAAAGTAAATTTGAAATGAGCATGATGGGAGAGAGCCGACATTCTTCCATGGACTCAAGTGAAAACAAATGAAGGATGGAACCTTCATAAGTCAAACAAAATACACCAGAGATTTAATGAAGAAGTTTGGTATGGAAGAGAAGTCTTCAAAAATACCAATGAACACATCACCAAAATGGACATGGATGCGGATGGCAAGCACAGAGATCAAACAAGATCTGAGAGCACTTATTGGATAATTGCTCTATCTCACAAAGAAGCGAGCCAGACATCGCCTATCTTTGTAGGTGTATGTGCAAGATTTCAATCTGCTCCAAAAAGAGAGTCATATGACAAAGAAATAAGAGAATATTGAGATACTTGAAAGGAAGCCAAGAAGCGGCTATGGTATCCAAAGGAAGGTGGATTCAAGCTAATTGGCTATTCAGATTCTCGACTATCTTTGATGCAGTGGGCGGACAAAGAGCACTTCAGGCACATGTCAAATGCTAGGAAACAGATCGATTTCTGGTTTAGCAAGAAGCAAAACTCAATAGCCACCTCCACAGTGAGAAAGGCAAAATACATAGGCAAACATTTGTTGTGCTCAAGTCCTATGGATGAGACAAAGAAATGAGAGACTATGAAATTAAGGAAAAAGATTCCAATCATGTGTGATAACACAACGCAATTGCAATTACTCAAAATCTGTGTTGCATTCAAGAACAAAGCATATTGATGTCGAGATATCACTTCATAAGAGATCATGTTGAAAAGAAGGATATCATCCTGGAATATATTTCAACCGATAAACAACTAGGTGACATCTTCACAAAACCATTATGTGAGTCGAGATTTGAAGAACTCAAACATGAGTTGGGGTTAATTGAGTGGTGACACTCAGACGAATCAAAGAAGAGAAATGGAACAGAAAGGGGTGAAAAAGAGTTTAAATGCAAATCATTTCGATAAATCATCACCGGAAAAAGATTACACCGAGTCACCATAAATTTGAGTCACTAAGAGAACTGTGAGAAGTAGAATTAAATCACTAAGGGATAAGTTTGAATAACTTATGAGCAAAGTGACAAAAACGCACTGCGTTTTGACTAAGCGGGAATGTTTTAAGAAATACGTCGATAATGATGATGTGTGACAGACATAAAGCCGCACACACAAGCTTATGATTGGATATAAATCTTTGCCGTATTAAATACGAGACATGAAATGCTAAATAGGCGTGCAAAATCTAAGCCGTTGATTTCGATCACATTTCAAAAAACCACCCGCACGCCCTTTCATAAACCATATTTAAACCATTTTCGTCCGTTTTCTCTCTCACACTTCTAAAAACTGTTCATTTCTTTCTCTCAAAAGCAAAGGCAAAATTCTCTCGAAACCCTATCTATCTTCAAGTCAATTTCGAGTTTTTCTTGATATAATCCTGAAAAATGTCACCAACTTATGACTTTACCAAGTTAGGAAAGCAAATCCACACCTCTCTACCGTGGATTTCGGCGGAATGGTGAAACAGGGTCCGACGACACCCTAGTGAAGAAAATCGCTGAAAAGTTGGAAACGACCGGCTAAAACCGTTTCGACGTTAGAATACCCGATGAAATATGTGGAGGAGGTCGCACAATTCTACGTGAATCTTTGAGATTCACGATGAAGGAATCAAGTCATCTGTTCACGGAAAAGCGGTGACTATCTCGCGAATTTGGATTTGACCACTACGCTTGGAAAGAAATAGCGAAGCCTGACTTTCTTGATAAAATAGTGTATCTGACAAACAAGAAGAGATCACAAGGAGGATTATCACAAGTGTTGGACATCGTTGCCAAATGTATCGACATCAAGTTTGGCGACTTTGACCAATCACAAAGGCAAAGCCGATTGTAATGGCTGCAATCATGGAAGAAAAGAAGATAAATCGGGCTGAGTTTGTCTGCAATGGACTCTGCCCGAGCGTGGGAACAAATCCTTCAAAGAAGATGGCACATTTGGAGGATCCCTAGGATATGGCCTAGTGATTGGCCGGCTAATGGAGGTGAAAGGAGTCCCTCTTGGGACATGGGAAGGCATTCCATGTTAACAAGAGGATGTTCGAGCAAACCTCTCTCGCGCACTGAGAAGAGAGCTTACGCCAAGAGAGTCGACGACACCGATGTGGGGAATCACCGACCACGAAGATACTGTGTTTCCTCTCCACCCAAGAAGAGAGGCTCTCAGCGGCTACTAAGAAAATCTACGCCCGCAAAGAAAGAAAACCAAACATGCTCCCGCCCCCAGCAGAGTCACCGCCTGCTGCAGCCGTGTCTCCCGCCCTACAAAGAGGCCGGGTCGAGAAGGACTCACAAATACATTCTCCGATCGTCAAAAAGAGGATAACCGAGAAGCCACGACGGCTGCTCCTCGAAAAAAGACACCAAAGACGCCCCGGCCGCCCAAGACTCGAGAGACACCGTCTCGAACTGCAAAATTCCTCTGCACAAACTAGGAGACGAAGAAGAATCATCAAGCGATCTGAATCGGAGAAACCAAATGAGCGATTACTCGGCTAGAGAAGATACCGAGACTACTTTGGAGAAGTAGAGTCTCGGATGTAATTGATGAAACAACAAGTCTCTTTGAAGCGTCGATAGAGGCAACTCAAGACACACAAACAGTAATTCACACAGTGAAGCACAACAAGAAGAACTGCTAGAGCGGATAGTGATGTAATGATCCTATCTCCACCTTACCCGGACATCCAAAATCGTCACATGAGTGGAGGAAATGGAAGTTGAGTAAGTCAAGGGAACAGTTCCAACGGCTCCGAGTTTATAGAAGAAGAAGAGGAATCTGCTAAATTTCCTTGGACTAAAAATCGTGCCCCCAAGACTTGATAAAGACAATCGCTTAGATATCCTGCGCAGTTTACAAGGAAAAGGAGAGAGAAAAGCAAGTTTGAGGAAGCCGAGGCACGTGAGAAGGCAAGCATTTGCCCTATCTCCCACCACCACGAACACACACATCCTCTCCTTGATGTCTTCTCGGACGGTGATGAGGATCGAGAATCTGCTTTGCCGCCACGAAGAGTTGCAAATGCAGCAAGCATTGCACGAATCAAGAATCGTTCATGAGCAAAGACGATGGAGGGACCAGGAGAGTCCTCGAACACACTGAAATTGATCCAATGGGAGTGGTTGAAGAAATCGCCATCTGTTGTTCTGCCACCACTTCCCCACTCACTCGGAAGAAGGCAATAAGGGTCTGGCGATGAAACTGGGATAGTGGGGACCCCAATCGAGCCAACCCCTATTGAAGGTGTGTTACCACCGCCCCACTGGCTGAACAATCAATCGAAATAGCCGGGAGTTTGGAGCCGAGTAACCCTATTCCAAGTCACTCGGTTGGTGCTCCACCGGGGGGAAACTCCCCCACTGCAGCAAGGTCGGAGGATCTTTGCAGATGACTCCACAACGAATCAAGGAGGCGAAGTAGAGAAATTACAAACACAAGAAGAACAGCAAGTTGACATCAACGAAGCTCGACGATTGAGACTGTCTCGGTGAGGTGCCAACCTCTGAAGGCTAATGACGCTAGCGATGCGATCGAGGCACATGAAAGGAATGCCACGGAGTTAACACTGCAGGGCGATGAAAGTGCAATCCATGGGGATGAGACTCAATGGATGCCATCTGTAGAAGACCCTAAGACAAATGACACTGAAAAAGGGAGGACCAAGGCCTTTGCTGCAGAGAGAAGCTGGGAGGTATCAAGGCCCACGGAGGTTGAGACTTCCGGGGTAAAGAAGTCTAAGTAGAGAACATCCCTCCCGCTATAATCGACTCATCCGAGAAGGAGATAAGCGCACTTCATGATTCCCAGGATAATCCCGATGTATCCTTTCGGGATCGGAAGGCGAAGAATAAGCCGAGTCATCCCCTGCCAAATCCAAAAGACTCAAATGCGGATGTTCCAAGCACGAGCAAGTCTGATCCCAAGACTACTCGTCAAACCTTTAACTTTGATGATGAGCCACCAATGGAAATCTCATCATCGTCCGATGACGCCACTGGATAAAGGCCGAGGACCGATCTACGAATTGGAAAAATCAGTGAGACCAACGAAGGCTGCCGTTGAGACAGTGAGGCTCAAAGAACCGAGACCAACGGCCGAGGCAGTGAGACAATCGAGGCTCAAGAAACCGGGACCACTTCACAACAAAACCCAGTGAACAAGAGACCATCGCGGGCTCCTCAAGCTGCGCGGATCGATTCCCAAAAGAACTTCACGCGCACCTCATCATCGAACATATCCCACTTGGCGATGAATCTTTTGTAGAATCTTTCCTTTTTCACTAGAGATACGAACTCCACGAAGAGTCGAAAAAGCGAACAAGCACGCTATCACAAACCGCCTCCTGTTCTTCCATCGACACCATTGTTCGGTGATTATGATTTTGACGTTGCATGGCCATCACCGCAATGAAGAATCAAATTGAAGTTCGAGAAGTGTTCAAGGCACTATTTACTGCGAGGTTGAACGAATGGAGAGGCATCGAGCCTCTTTGGATATGCGATCGACAACGAGAGATGCCACCACCACTTGAGACTTGAGAGGCATAATGATCCGAATCGGGAATGGTGGCAACAAGAAAACAATGCGTGTGGAACAAGTGAGATACTTGAGGGCATTGTTCAACAAGTCGCTAGTGTGGAGAGTGAAAATGCTTGATGCAAAACGAAGAGAGAACATATTGAGCACATGCATGAAGCTTATACTGCCGAGATAAAGCTACTGCGTGAGCGAAATACGAATGATCTCTGCGTTTGGAAGAACACATGACTAGAAAATTCAGCCTTCTCATGGCCGAGATGAAGCTAACTTCAGCGAGTCCAACGCTACTCGATCCGAATTCCGTCTTTGCGCTTACAACGCAGCCAGACTTGAAGTAGAACTTCGACTATCCGCAGCTCGACTTCATGCTTGCCAAAGATGTTCCCTGGGTTCCTCTATCCTTTGATGATGCCAAAAAGGAGAAGAGGAATACCTTAAAAGCAAAAAATCAAGGCGAAAAGAAAGGAAAATGGTGAGAAGGAAAATCACCGAGAGAAATTAAACAAAAGAAAGGAAAATCTGCGAGGGGGAAGGATCAAAAGATATGACTTTGATGATTGCACAAACCCCTCAACGAGGTCCTCACACACCGACATAATCAACAAAAACTCCCTGTGACTCGCCACTCCAACACTCTGCTTTGTATCTATGGTGAAAAAGAAAAATAATTGAAGCGAGGGATGAAGGAAGTGGAAGGAAGAATGGATGCCCGAGTTATGAACATCTTGAAAGAACATGGAGGCATTCCAAGAGACGAGACACTTATGCCATTTCGGATGTCGGGACAGCCACGGTCATTGATGAATTTAAAACGCTTCGAATCGGAGGGATACTTTGCAAATATGTCTATGGCTCAAGCTTGGGACTGTCTTGGGAAAAGGGTCTCACATTATGTGAAGAAATCGACAGTGAGACTTAAACCGATCCTCTGCTTTGGTCACTCCGCTGGTCACTCACCGGAAAGAAAAAGACCCGATCAAGATATCGCCCGGTAGAGGAAGAAGCGATGAGTGGAGGAAGAAGCTTGAGACCTGTGCCTCGCCCAAGAATATTGAATACGTAGATCCGGGAAAGAAAGGAGGGATCTACTGGGGTGGAAAACTTGACCAAGTGGCAAATTTGAAAGTGGCTAAAACTAACGCCGAGTATGCAAAAAGAATAGAAGAAGAAAACAAGAGACAAACTCGATTATGGCGGGAGAGACAGAAAGAATAAGAAAAGATGAAGCTCCCGAAAGGCATATGAAAAGAAAAAGAAGGCGGTGGACCTACTTGAAAAAGAGAAGAAGAGAAGAAGATCTCTTGAACAAGATGAAAGAAGGAGACAACGAAGGAGATGAAGTGTTGCTGTCCAACCCTTCGTGTATTTTATCATGTAAATACATACAATGTAAGTCTTCTGTAATAAAGCTATAAATTCTTTATTTTTCTGTGTAGGCAAATATGAACTCTGATACACCTTGTAAACAGTTGTGTAAAAAGTACAAGAATGATATGATCAATAAAAAGATTGATTCTGCGCATACATTCTATGTCAATACACTATCTGTATGTATCTTTGTTATTTGCATTTTTGAATGGTTTAAGTTTTGGCATCATCAAAAAGGGGGAAATTGTTAGGAATTTTATTGTTTAGATTTTGATGAATGCCATGTAAAACTTAGAATAGAAAGTTGGCACCCCAATTCTTGTTGTAAAATGCATTGTAATAAATAGAGCTGGCCAAGCTGAGTTAAGTCAGCTACGCCCTAACATGCAAGAAGACAACTGAAGACTTGAAGGAAGACTCAGCTGCGAGACAGCTGAGTATGGCAAAGAAGAGTAGACAGGAACTCTACTATAGAAGCAGCTGAGATACAGCTGAGTGGAGCATCAGTCAAGTCAACTCAAGAAAAGCCAAGTCTCAAGTTGAAGTGATAGAAGAGTCATCCAATGATTGGAAGCCGACTCTAAGTCACCTGGGGAAAGCAAGGAAATGCAATCAAGTCGAGATAATCGTAAAAGAACCGTTGCCGAAAATCAAGAGATTTACTTAAACAAGTAATATCTCCACACCACCTTTCTCTCGAGTGCTCGAGTCCCTTTAAGCGTGCAAAAGGAATGAACCAATGGGAAGCACCACACCGTGTCGAACTCGAAAAGGTGAAAGAACAATTCATACGAGGAAATGGCAATTCCAAGAACGCAACAAGACAAGCCAACGACGCAAGTGACTTTCAAAAATAAGCTATCTCTTCAATGGGCAAATTTTTGAAAGTTCACTATAAAAGGCGAGGAGTTTGTTTGAGATGTATGACACATATGTGAGATATACAAGCATATTAGAAAAACTGAAATATCCTCAATCCTCAAGCCTACATTACGAAGAACATCAATCCAACACTCACCGTGAAGGAAAGATAACTTCAATCGCTTGAAGAGGAAAATACGAAAACAAGGGGTCTACATTCCGGGAAGGATTGTAGGAAGGTTCAAGGTTGAGCCAAGTCTTAAGCTTTTGGAGGGCTTCGTGATCAAATCCAAAGAGCTTGAGCAAGTGAGTCATGTAGTAGCAAGCCACCGCCCGTGAAGAAAGAAGTCGAGTCGTCGAGAAGCCACCGAGTGATCAAGCGTCTCGATCGAGTCCCAAAGGATCAAGTCTACTTTGTGTGATCAAGACATGTATCGGGACTCGTTACCACTTTGTAAACCGATCATTACCTAGTGGATTCCTCCAGAGTTGGAGAAGAGAGGAGTAGAAGAATTACCCCATCTTCGAACCTCTATAAAAATTTCATTGTGTCATTTACATTTCAAAGACTTTAATTCTTGCAATTTTAATCGCTTATATCTCATTTGAAAAATTTGCTATCCACTTGATAAATTATAAGTACTAAACCAAGCACTAAACTCTTACTTAATCAAACTTAAGGGTGTTAAGTCTTCCAAAAAACAAAACCACAATGAGTTAATTTAGAACCAACAAATGAGTTACTTCATCAACAAAGCTTCTTGTTGTGTCTATTGAGAGATTAACTCTACTTGAGTGACTAAATTGACTCGTCCCATCAAGGACACAAATTGTGTAGTAGTATCAACTCAGTAGATTTAATAGACTAAATCGAAAATTTGGTAAGGTTTATTCAACCCCCCTTCTAAACCTTACACTTACACCCCTTGGGACCTACAAGCACCTCGTGGCACATGTCAAATGCTTGGAAACATGCTAATTTCCTGGTTTAGCAAAAAGCAAAATTCAATAGCCACCTCTACAAATGAAGCGGAGAATACATAGTGCGTGCACAAATTGTTGTGCCCAAGTCCTATGGATGAGACAAAGTGAGAGACTATGAAGTTGAAGAAAAGGAAATTCCAATCATGTGTGATAACACAAGTGCAATTGCAATCACTCAAAATCCCGTGTTGCACTCAAGAACTAAGCATATCGATGTCGATATCAATTCATAAGAGATCATGTTGAAAAGAAGGACATCACCGTGGAGTATATTTCAACCGATAAAACTGCTGTTGGTGACATATTCACAAAACCATTATGTGAGTCAAGATTTGAAGAACTCAAGCATGAGTTAGGGTTAATTGAGCTGCTGACACTCAAGACTCAAAGAAAAGAAATGAAACATGAAAAGAGTGAACTCTCAAATCAGCTAAGTGAATCACCATATCGGAAAGACAGATCTTGAAAGTTAGGCACAGCCGAGTCACTAGGAGAACTCGTGAGAAGAAGAGTTAAATCAGCTAAGGGATAAGTTTGAGTCATTTATGAGCAAAGGACAAAAATGCGTCATTTTTACTAAGCGGGAATGTTTTTAAGAATGACGTCAAGATAATGATGATGCGTCAGAAAAAGCCGCACACCAAGCTTATGATTGGATATAAATGCTGCCGCATTAAATACGAGACATTAAATGCTAATCGGCGTGCAAAATCTAAGCCGTTGATTTCGATCACATTTCAAAAACCACCCGCACGTCCTTTCAGAAACCATACTTAAATCATTTTCGTCCGTTTCTCTCACACATTACCAAAACTGTTCATTTCTCTCTCAAAAGCAAAGGAAAAAACTCTCTCAAAAACCCTATCAATCTTCAAATCATCTTCTAAGTTTCATTCGGAGAAAATACTGAAGAATGGCATCTACTCACAATTTTGTCAAGATGGGAAAGCAAATCCACACCGGGTCTACTGTGGATTTCGAGGGTATGGTCAAACAAGGGTCTGATGACGCCCTCATAAAGAAGATCGCTGAAAAACTCAAAATGACTGGGCTAAAACCATTTCTGATGATGGACTTTCCGATGACCTATGTGGAAGAGGTCGCACAGTTCTACATGAATGTTGAGATTCACGATGAGGGGATCAAATCCTCTGTTCACGGAAAGGAGTTCATCATCACTGCCAAGGATTTGGCGAAACACCGCCATTACCGCTGGGAAGGAGCACCGTAAATCAACGGCGATGTTGACTTGGTCTACTTGGAAGAAAATAGCCAAGACCGACTATGATGAAAAGATAGTCTACACAGCCAACAGGAGGCTGTTGAAGGAGGACTACCACAAACTGTTGGACATCGTTGCCAAATGTATAGACATCAAATTTGGCAGCTTTGACCAACTGTCCAAAGCGAAATTGATCGTAATGGCTGCGATCATTGAAGAAAAGAAAGTGAATTGGGCTGAGTTTGTCTACAATGACTCGCCGTATGTAGAAATAAATCCTTCAAGGAGGCGGAATGTTTGGAGGTTCTCTCGGGATACGGTCTGCTGATTGGCAGGCTGATGGAGGTAAAAGGAGTCCCTCTTCGACAAGGAAAGGTGTTCCATGTAAACAAGAGGATGTTCAGATCAAACCTCTCTCGCGCACGAAGAGAGCCTACGCTAAGAGAGCGATACGAGTGAAGGGGAATCACCGACCCTAAAGATACAAATTGTCTCCTCTCCACCGAAGAAGAAGGTCCCTCACTGCTAAGAAGACTGTTGCTTTTGCAAAGAAAGAAAAACAAATCAAATCTCCCGCCCTACAGCTAAGTCACCGCCTCGCAGTGTCTCCCGCTCTTGCAGCCCAGCAGAGAAGGAATCCCAAATACCTTCTCCTCATTAAGAAGAGGAGAACCGATAAGCCAAGACGGCCAGCTCCTCGGAAGAAAACAACAAGACCGACCCCCGCCCAAGACTCGGAAGAAACCTTGTCGAACCGAAAATCCCTCTGGTTCAAACAAGAAGAAGGAGAAGAATTTTCAAGCGCTCCGAGCTTGAGAAGCGGCCGAGTCCGTCACTCACCGGAAAAGATACTTCCGAGATCGCTGGAGAAGTAGAGTCTCCGGCGTTATTGATGAAACGCCCAAGTCTCGGCTGAGGCCGATCAGCAGAGGCAACTTCGATGACCCAAAGAAATGATGCAAGCAATTTGAGAACAAGGAACAATTTGAGACAACCAAGTTACATGTTGACAGGTTGTTTCTCCACCTCAGAATTTGAAGGTGTCGGCAAAAATGTCTGCTACCTTCAATACCTGGAAACAAGGGCCAGCAAGAAGATGATGAAGACGATTTAATCATGCACTCTCCATTGTATCCGGACATCCAAAATCGCCTGCACGAGTGGAGAAAATGGAAGTCGAGCCTATCCAGTGCGGTTTCAACATCCGAGTTCATTCTTGAGGAAGAAGAACTCTTGATTTCTTGAAGTGGACACGATCTTTGCAAGCCCTTGATGAGGATAATTGCATAAATATACTGGAAATTCGAAAAGAAAATGAACGGGCTAAAGCAAATGAGGAAGCGAGGCACGTGAGAAGGCCAAAGATCTCTGCCTATCACCAAAGACCACCCTGAGCATACACATCCTCACCGGACATCCTATCGAGAAAGTGATGAGGATCTGGACCCTCTTCTTTTGCTGCCACGAAGAATTGCAAATGCATCAAGCAATGCGAGAATCCGAATCCTTCATGAGCAAAGGATGATGGAGGGACCAGGAGAGTCCTCCAAAACACACCGAGATAGAGATAGACCCGAGTGGGAAAGATATGCGCATATTGCCACGTTATTCTGCCACCATTTCCCAGCTCACTCGGAAGAAGGAATTAAGAGAAATGGCGATGAAACGGGATAGTGGGGATCCCAATCGAGCCAACCCCTAATGAAGGTGTCTTACCACCATCCCCAACGCCGAACACTCGGTGGAAACGATCGGGAGTCCGAGACGAGTGACCCCATTCAAGTCACTCACCGGTGTGCCACCGAGGGGAAACTCCTCCATTGCGGCAAGGTCGGAGGATGCTGCAGATGACTCCACAACGCATCTAGGAGGCGAAGTAGAGAAGGAACAAACACAAAGTACCACGGCAAGTTGTCATCAACGAGGCTCGGGCGATTGAGACTGTCTCACCGATGTGCCAACCGCTCTGAAGGCTAATGACGCTAATGCGGTCGAGGAACAGAAAGAACAGCCACAGGAGTTAACACTGGCGACGAAAGTGCAATCCATGGAGTTGAGACTCAATGGATGCCACCGCAGAAGACCCTAAGACAAATTTATACATCAGAGGATGTCAAGGCCTCATTGCGATTGAGACTGCGGGAGGTAATGAAGGCCAACGGGAGGTTGAGACTTCCGTGAAAAAGAAGTCAAGTACGAACGTCCCTTCGCTATCATTGATCCATCGAGAAAAGGAGATAAGTGCGCTTCACGATTCCCAGGATAATCTGATGTAACCTTTCCGGATCGGAAGGAGACGATGAAGCCGAGTCATCCCCCGCGACCGATCCACAAGAATCGATTCCGGATGTTCCAACCACGAGCAAGTCGACCTCAAGACTACTCGTCAAACTTTCAACTTTGATGATGAGCCACCTATGGAAATCTCATCATCGTCCGATGACGCTCCGATACGGCCGAGACCACAACTCACTTGGAAAACCAACATGAGATCAACGAAGTGTTGAGACAATGAGATCAACGGTTGTTGAGACAAACCGAGGCTCGATAAGGTCCACTTCACAACAGACCCCACCAAACAGTCAGTCCATGCGCGGCTCCCCAGTGCGCAAAGCGGTTCGACTCCACAAGGAACTTCACGAGCACCACTCATCATTGAACAAATCCCGGTTGCGGTGATGATTCCTTTGTAGAATTATTTCCCTTCTCTCTCGGAGGTACCCAACCTCCCGAAGAGTCGAAAGAGATCTCGAGCGCTTCCATGGACCAGATCTGTCATTCCATCGATACCATCGTTCGGTGACTATTATTTTTTGACGCCGCTTGGCGTTAGTTTGCAATGAGAGGGAACAATCTGAAGTTCGGGAGGTGTTCAAAGCATTATTTGCCGAAATTGAACGGATGGAGAGGCACCAGCCTCGATGGACATGAGATCGGATAACGAGAGATGCCAACCTTTGGCGACTTGAGAGGCATAATAGTCGAATCGTGAGTGGTGGCAACAAAGCAAAAAACAATGCGCGTGGAACAAGCTAGATATTTCGAAACATTGTTCAACAAGTCGTTGGTATGGCGAAATGAGAATGCGATGCAAAGACAAAGTTGAGAGAACACATTGAGCACATGCATGAATCTCACACTTTGCTTGAGATCAAGGCTGCTGCGTGAGCAAAATAAGAATGAGCTCCTGCGTATGGAAGAAAACATGGATCGAAAATTCAGCCTTCTCATCATGGCCGAGATGAAGTTAATTACAAATGGTGAATCCAACGCTACTCGCTCACGAGTTTCACGCCGCATACTCCAGCACACTCGAAGCGTTGACTATCAACGGACTCGACTTCCTACTTGCGGTTTGTTTCGGGGTTCCTCTCTCCTTTGATGATGCCAAAAAGGGGAAGAGGAATACCTAAAAACGCTCAAAGAGATCCTGAAGTTGAGAAGAAGGAAACGATTGTGAAGGAAAAGACAAGCGAGGAAGTTTCAAGAGAAAATAAAGGGAAGTCTGTTGAGGGGAAGGATCGAGAGATGTGACCTTGATGATTGCACAAACCCCCAACAAGGTCTTGTCACCGGTGATATTATCTCACAAACTCCCAAATGACTCGCCACTCCAACAATCTGCTGTACCTATGGCCGACAAGAGAAAGACAAGATTGAAGCGAGGGATGGAGAAAGTGGAAGGAAGGATGAATGCCCGAGTTATGGATATTCTGAAACAACACGGAGGTATTCCAAGCGAGAGAGACACTTATGCCATCTCGAATCCGTAATCGAGCCGAGATCGATTGATGAATTTAAAACGCCGCATCCCAGAAGGATACTTCGCAAACATGTCCATGGCTCAAGCACCTGGACTTATCTTGGGAAAAGGGTCTCACACTATGTGAAGAAGGCGACAGACGAAGCGAGACTACCGACGCCGATCACTCTGCTAGTCACTCACTGGGAAGAAGAAGACCCCAAAGACAATACACGCCCAGAGGAAGAGGTAGAGGAAGAAGCGATGTGGAGGAAGAGATTTGAGACCTAGACCTCTGCCCAAAAACATTGAGTACATAGATCCGTGCAAGAAAGGAGGGATCTACCAAATTTGTTTTGACGAAGTAGCCAATCTGACAAGTGGCTAAGAACAATCTTGAGTATGTGAAATGAATTGAAGAAGAAAATAAAAGACAAACTCAGGCTATGGGAGGAGAGACAAGAAAGAATAAGAAGAGATGAAGTTGCCCGAGGAAGGCGTATGAAAAGAAGAAGAAACAAGATGAGAAAAAGAAAAGAAGACCGAGAAGATGACAGAGTTGAAGAAGAAGAAAGAAGGAGGAAGCGAAGGAGATGAAGTGTTGTTGTCCACCCCTTCATGTATATTACTATGTAAATACATTTTATGTAAGTTTTCTGTAATAAATCTGTAAATTCTCTATTTTTTTTGCGTAGATATAGATGTTTGCTCTGATACACCTTGTAAACAGTTGTGTAAAGGACAAGAATGTTATGATCAAGAAAAGGATTGATTCTACGCATACATTCTCTGTAAATGCACTATCTGTATGTATCTTTGCTATTTATAGTTTGAATGTTTTAAGTTTTGGCATCATCAAAAGGGGGAAATTGTTGGGAAATTTATTGTTTAGATTTTGATGAATGCCATGTAAAACATAGAATAGGAAGTTGGCACCTCATTTTTGTTGTAAACTGCATTGCATTAAATAGGGTCAAGTCGAGTTAAGTCGGCTATGCCTAAGCATGCAAGAAGACAATCAAGACTAGAAGGAAGACTCTACTTTGCAAGACAATGAGTATTGCAAAGAATGAAGACGGAACTCGATCAAGGTGTAGGCCGAGATGGTGAGTGAAGTATCGATCAAGTCAACTCAAGATAGCCAAGTCTCAAGTTGATGTGACAAAGAGTCATCCAATGATTGGAAGGCGACTCTAAGTCACCTGGGAAAGCAAGGAATGCGGTCAGTCGAGATAATCGAAAAGATCCGTTGCGTAAATCAAGGGAATTATTTAAACAAGTAATACCTCCATACTACCTTTCTCGAAGTGCTTAGTCCCGAGCGTGCAAAAGGAATAAACCAATGGGAAGCATTGCACCATGTCGAACTCGAAAAGTCAAGAACAATTCATACGAAAAGTGGCAATTCCAAGGATCGCAACAAGATAAGCCAACGACCACAAGTGACTTTCAAAAATAAGCCTATCTCTTCAACGGGCGATTTTAAAGATCAATATAAAAGGCCGAGGAATGACTCGAGAGAAGGTAACTCAACCACGAACATTCAAGAAAACATTTGAATCAGTAACCAAAAATATTCTCAAATCATTCAAGATTAATCCTCAAGCCTACATTACGAAGAAAATCAATCCAACACTCACCTGTGAAGGAAAGATAACTTCGATCAATTGAAGAGGAAATTATTGAAGAATCAAGGGGGTCTACATTCCACGGAGGATTGTAGGAAGGTTCAAGTCGAACCAGTCTCTCAAGTTTTTGGAGGGCTTCGTGATCAAATCCAAAGAGCTTGAGCAAGTGGGCTGTAGTAGCAAAGCAAACGCCTGTGAAGAAGGCGAGTCGTGCGAGAAGCCACCGCGTGACCAAGGCATCTCCAGATCGAGTCCCAAATGATCAAGTCACCGTGTGATCAAGACTTGTATCTAGACTGTTACCACTCACATATCTTGATCAATACTTAGTGGATTCCTCCGGAGTTGGAGAAGAGAGGAGTAGAGAAGAATTACCCCATCTTCGAACCTCTATAAAAACTTATCGTGTCATTTACATTTTAGCTCTTTAATTCCCGCACTTTATTCATTTAACTCTGCTGATAAATTTGCTATCACTTGATAATCTCTAAGTACTAAAACCAAGTATTAAATCTCTACTAAACCAAATTTAAGGGTGTAAAGTCTTCCAATAAAAATAAACTACGAGTTGAGCTAAGTCTTTAGTCTTAACAAAGCAGAGTTATTCTATCAACAAACTCGATCAGTCCTGCATTGAGTGACTAACTCTACCGATTAACTAAATTAGTATCCACCAAGGACACAACTGTGTAGTATCAACTCTGAACATTTAAAAGGACTAAATCGAAAAGTTCGTAAGGTTTATTCAACCCCCCTTCTAAACCTTACTCTCACACCCCTTGGGACCTACAAAGATTATGTTGAAAAGAAAGACATCACTTTGGAATATATCTCAACTGATAAGCAGTTAGCTGATATATTCACCAAGCCTTTATGTGAATCAAGATTTGAAGAGCATAAGAATGAACTATGGTTAATTGAGCTGAGTTAACACTCAGAAGACACAATCAGAAGAGATGGAAGATAGAGTTAGTTGTATCTGAAACAACCAAGTGAGATCAGCCACATCGGAAAGTCAGTTGTATCGAGTTAGCTGACAGCTCAGCCCACTTAATGAAAAGAGAGAAGAAGAGTTAAGTCATTTTTTATATAAGCTGAGTCATTTATGAGCTAAGTGACAAAAACACAATCATTTTAAATGAGCGGGAATGTTTTTTAAGGATGACGTTAGCTTAATAATGACGGGTACAGTCAAAAGCTGCACAGTAAGCATATGATTGGATATAAATGTTATCGCATTAAATGCAAGGAATTAAATACGGTTTGACGTGCTAAATCTGAGCCGTTGATCTTAATCAAATTTCAAAAATCAAAAACCCATCCTTTCATAACCCTTATATACTAATTTCTCTAGCATTCTCTCTCTCACTCGAAAACTGTTCATCTTCAAGCAAAGGAAAACAAGTTCTTTTCTCTCTCGCAAACCCTACGTGTTCTCAAGCCAGTTCACCAAGTTTTAATCGATAAAAATCTCTACAAATGGCACCAAAGTTTGATTTTGTCATGTTATCGAAGCAAATCCACTCTGGATCGTCACTGGATTTTGAAGGCATGGTGAAGCAGGGTTCGGATGAAACCCTAGTGAAGAAAATTGCGGAAATGTTGGAAAAGTCCAGTCTTAAGGCTTTTCTGACTTTGGAGTTCTCGCACACCTACCTTGAAGAGGTGGCGCAGTTCTACGTGAATGCGAAGGTGTAGGACGAGGGAATCATGTCCTCTGTCTACCGCAAGGACATAATGATAACAGCTAAGGACCTTGCGGAGCAATGTTTGTTGTCGTCTGAGGGCATGAATGAGATTTATGAAGCTGATGTTGACTTGGCTGCATGGAAAGAGGTAGCCAAACCAGAGTGTGCTGCTAAGGTGGTCTACACAGCTGAGAAGAAATTGCTGAAGGACGACTATCACAAGTTGATGGATGTCGTCTCTAAGTGTGTAGACATGATGTTTGGCAGTTTCAATCAGCTGTCAAAGACTAAGCTGATCGTCATGGCTGCGATCATGCAGAGCAAGAAAGTCAACTGGGCTGACTTCGTGTACAGCAGACTCTGCCAGAATGTTGCGAATAAATCATACTAGGAAGACGGATCCTTTGGAGGATCTCTCGGTTATGGGCTGGTGATTGGCCACCTGATGGAAGTGAAGGGTATTCCCCTTCAACATGGAAAACCTTTCCATGTAAATAAGAAGATGTTTATGGCTAATCTCTCAGGAGCCCAGAAGAGAGCCCACGCAAAGAGGGCGGACACCAGTGAGGGGGAATCAGCTGACCCCGACGACGCAGCTGTTACCTCTCCTCCCAAGAAGAAACCTGCCCCTGCAGCTTTGAAGAAGAAGGTTGCCCCTGCAGCAAAGAAACAGGATGCACCTGGCCCTGCAGCCGAGTCGCCTACCCGAGCAGCCGTGTCTCCTTCCCCTGCAGCCGAGGCTGAGAAGGAAGCCCAAATACCTTATCCAGCCATACGCAAGAAAAGGACTGCCAAGCCCAAGAAGGCAGCTCCGATGCAGAAGGATGCCCCGGCCCCGCCACCAAAGAATCCGTAGAGGAAAAAGATTCAGAAATTCTTCTGGTTAGACATAAAAGTAGAAGGATCATCAAGCTTTCAGAGCGTGAAAAGACAGCTGAATCAGCCACTCAGCTGGAAAAAGCATTTGAGACTGCTGACTCTTAGCAAGTGGAGAGGACAACTGAGGATAAAGAAGCAGCTGAGAAAACTAACCTTCCAGTTGAAAAAGTTGTCTCTCCACCTGCTACGGACGCTGCTGAAGGTGAAGAGCAGCAGAGCATCTTTCCTTCCATCCCGGAAAAGGAAGGAGAAGAATAAGATGATGATGATGTTGTCATCATGTATTCTCCTGTATTCCCAGATATTCAGCACCGTCTACGTGAATGAAGGGCGTGGAAGATAAGCCACTCAAGGGTGCAGTTTCAACGCCCTGAGTTATCGAAGAAGAGGAGGAATTGTTCCAATTTCTTGGCGTCAACACTGTGATTCAGGCTCTTAATGAAGATAACTTCCTCAATATTCTACAAATCTTCAAGGAGAAGGATCGAGCTAAAGCAGCCAAGGAAAGCGAAGCTCTCGAGAAAGCCAGTATATGTCTACTTACTGGAACTCTAGAACACACTCACCCTCATCTGGATGTGCTCTCTGTTGGGAAATTATTTTGTAGATTTTGATGAATGCCTTGCAAAACTTAAAATAGGAAGTTGGCACCCAATTTTTGTTGTAAATTGCATTGTAATAGATAAATGGGTCGAAGCCGAGTTAAGTTAAATCGGCTATGCGAACACGCAAGAAGACAACCGGAGACTAGAATGAAGACTACACAGGTGAGGCAAATTTGAGTATGGCAAAGAAGATAAGATAGGAACTCGACTGAAGGTGCAGCTGAGATGAAGCTGAGTGAAGTATCAGCCAAGTCAACTCAAGATAGCCAAATCTCAAGTTGAAGTGACAGAAGAGTCATCCAATGATTGGAAGTCGACTCAAGTCGCCTGGGAAGTCAAGGAAATGCAAAGAAGTCGAGATAACTAAAAGAGATCCATTGCACAGAAATCAAGAGAATTACTTAAACAAGTAATACTTCCATACTGTCTTTCTTGAAGTGCTCAGTTCCAGAAGCATGCAAAAGGAATAAACCAATGGCAAGCACTGCACCTGTGTCAATTCCAAGGACTGCAACAAGACAAGCCAACGACCACAAGTGACTTTAAAAAATAAGCCTATCTCTTCAACGGGCAGATTTTTGAAAGATCACTATAAAAGGCTGAGGAATCACTCTGAGAGAAGGTTACCTGAACCACGAACATTCAAGCTAACATTTGAACTGTAACCAAAAATATTCTCAAGTTATTCAAGATTAATCCTCAAGCCTATATTACGAAGGAAATCAATCCAACACTCACCTGTGAAGGAAAGACAACTTCAATCAGTTGAAGAGGAAACATTTGAAGAATCAAGGGGTCTACATTCCACGAAGGATTGTAGAAAGGTTCAAGGTCGAACCAAGCTTAAGCTATTTGGAGGGATTCATGATCAAATCCAAGGAACTTAAGCAAGTGGGCTGTAGTAGCAAGACAGTGGCTGTGAAGAAGCCGAGTCGTCGTTGAGAAGCCACTGTGTGACCAAGGCATCTCCAGGACCGAGTCCCAAAGGATCAAGTCACCGTGTGATCAAGACTTGTATACGGACCGTTAACCACTCTGTATATTGATCAATACTTAGTGGATTCCTCCGGGAGTTGGAGAAGAGACGAGTAGAAGAATTACCCCATCTTCGAACCTCTATAAAAATTTATTGTGTCATTTACATTTCAAAGACTTTAATTTCTCGCATCTTATTTTTATATCTCACGATAAATTTGCTATCCAATTGATAATAAACTGAGTGCAAAACCAAGTATTAAAACAAACTTAACCAAGTTCAAGGGTGTTAAGTCTTCCAATAAAAACAAATCATAGTCGAGTTAAGTCTTTAGTCAAAATAGCTGAGTTATTCTATCAACAGTTCAGTCGAGTCTGTTGAGTGACTAACTCTGCTGATTAACTAACTTAGTTGTCCATCAAGGACACAACTGTGAAGTATTAACTCAGAATATTTGAAAGGACTAATTGGAAAAGTTGGTAAGGTTTATTCAACCCCCCCCCTTCTAAACCTTACACTCACACCACTTGTGACCTACAAGTGGTATCAGAGCGGTTGGTTCATTGAACCTTCCGCACTGGTTACTAAACTAGATCTCCAAATTTTTCAAAGCTTGTTTTAGTACTCAATTTTTCAAAAATCTTTTACTCAGCAAAATTATTATCATGGAAGCAAATTTGACGCGCATCCCTATGTTCACAATTGAAGAATTTGATGATTGGAAAATTCGTATGCAGCTCATCTATCAAAGATTACATGATGAGATGTGGATAGTGATAGAGGATGGGCCTCTGCAAATTTTAAAAGTGAACACAACTGTAAGGAGAGCTGCAGTTGAAGGTGAAGAGGATGTTGCTCCCAGACCAGCCATGGTTGAAAAACCAAGAGGTGAATGGACAAATGATGACAGGAAAAGATATAACTTGGACAATGTAGCCAAGGACATTCTTTACAAAACCTTGGACAAAGCTATATTCAACAAAGTCAAATCATGCAAAACGGCTAAAGAAATCTGAGACAAGCTAACATTGATTTGTGAAGGCTCAGAGCAAATCAACGAAAATAAACTATCGGTTGCTATATAGAAATTTGAGAATTTTATAATGCTTGCAGGAGAGACCTTGGATCAACTAGATGCTCGGTTCACAGAAATTACCAACGAGCTATCTGCACTTGGAAAAGAATATACACATAAGGAAATGTGTATGAGGATTCTAAGAAGTCTCCCAGCTGAATGGGAAATGAAGGTCATGGCACTGAGACATTCCATGGACCTATCCAAGACATCCAACCATGAGCTATTCTCAGATCTCAAAGCCTACGAATTTGAGCTGAGAAGAAAACACCAGGAGGAGACAGTTGTGCCCAAAACAACTGCTCTAATCGTTAAGGATGGCAAGAGAGCTGAGGTCAAAGAAGTCATTGACCAAGAGGAAATAGCCCTGATGGTCAAAAGGTTTAACAAGTTCTTCAATAAGAACTACAAGAGAGGCAAGGGCGAATCCTCCAGAAGACACTCAGCTCCCTCCAAGTCAAGGGAAGATAGGTCAACCAAGAGAGCAGAGCATCAAAAAGTTGAATATCAAAGGGCTGACAATCCAAGAATGGAAAGAGCTGACCAAAAGGTTGAAAATCTATGCTGGAACTGCAGACAACCAGGTCACTATGCCATTGATTGCCTATATCTTGTAGTCAACAAATACAGGAATGAAGAGGAAAGAAAGGTCTTCAGAGAAAGAGGACAAGAAAAGAAAAAGGCAATGTTGGCTGCAGAGCCAAGTCAAAAGACACAGCTGATTCAGAGAGTAGTGAAGCTGACTACTCAAGTGACTCTGAAGAAGAAGCCTTGATCTGTTTAATGGACAAGGAACAAGACCAACCTGACCAAGAAGATGAGGTACACTCTAACTCATCACACTCGATTCTCTTGATAGGATCGTATGACACACACACTTCATCACCCACGATCTTTATGATTCATTAGGCAAAATGATGAAAGACTTTGAACACATTAAATCCTCACACACACTACTAAAAGAGGAAAACAAATACTCAAAAGCACAAACTCTCAAAATTGACTAAAGAGCCGAGTACTCTAAGTCAAATAGCTGATGAGAATAAAAGTCTAAAGGTTTGAAAATGCTAAGTTAATAGCGAGAAATAGTGCTATAGAAAAGAGGAGAATGACCTCAAATGTGATTGCCTCATTCACTAAGGCATCTAAATCCTTGGATGACCTTATTATGAGTCAAAGAGAATGTGGAGACATGACAGCTTAGATTTAATTCCTTTGTGCTATGTCAAGCTCCAAAAGTGATTTTGGAAAAATGATCTTCAAGTAATGAAGTATCTCAAAAAACCAAAACTCCAAATGGTGCACACACATTTATTCCAAAGTACAATCACAAGCAAACCGGCTTTGGTTATAAAGGAAAAGGAAAGTCGCGATTGAGTGTCTTTGAGAGGACAAATGAGAAGAAATCCAAATGAGTTCCTCAAAAACTCCAAATAGGAAATACTCTGTAAAGAAGAAACAGAGCTACCAAAAATCCTAGAAATTCTATAAAAGAAATATATATGATGGGAATGGTAGAAACTACCCAAGCCAAGCCGATTGGAATAATGTGAACTATCGGCAAAGATCTCATGGAATATAAGCTGAAGTGGCAAAGGCACAGAACTCAAAGAAAAGCCATTCCAAAGAAATAAGGGCTTTTACTAGAACACATATGCACCAAGGCACTACACTCAGAGATATCACAGCTACCCAAAGAAGGCAATTGCTAAAACACATACACAGGCATGCAGACAAAAGAGACAACTGTATGAACCTAAAACCCCCAAGCAATTTGCCAAAATTAATTATGATTATGGCACTGATAGATGCAACCCCTTAGAGTCAAATCATTTAGCTATAGGTTGGTTGGATCATCTTACAATACTGACCCCTCAGGACCCAGACAAGTATGGGTACCTAAAACTTAATTTCCTTGATTGCAGGTTCAAGGAACAGCTGAGTGCCAAGGAACCTGGTACATGGATAGTGGCTATTCCAGGTAACAAGAAAAATCTATCAAAATTCAAGGAAGTCAGAGATGCAAAAGTAATATTTGGAGGAAATAAAGCTCCTGGAGAAATAAGAGGCATTGGATCCATTATTAGTCACAGATGTTGCATATGTTGAAGGACTCAAATTCAATCTGCTAATTATTAGCCAACTCTGTGACAAAGGCTACAATGTTGGATTCAACATGGGTATATGCCAAATCAAGGACACTGAATCCAATGAAGTTGTGTTACAAGGATGCAGACAAAAGAACATGTATGTGGTAGATTGGTCAACTGCAACACCAAGCACTTGTCTACTAGCAAAGAGCACAACTTAATCAAGTTGGCTGTGGCACAAGAAGCTGAGTCACCTGAATTTCATAAAAATTAACAAGCTTGCCAGAAACAGTCTTGTAGAAGGACTTCCAGACTCAGTATACAAGAAGGAAAGTGTATGTGATGCATGCCAGATGGGAAAGCAAATCAAATCATCATTCAAAGAAAAGACATGTCCATCTTCAACTAGAATATTGCACCTGCTACATATGGATCTATTTGGTCCAGTTGAACCAAATAGCATAAGTGGG
This sequence comes from Rehmannia glutinosa, assembly GCA_016081115.2. NCBI lineage: Eukaryota > Viridiplantae > Streptophyta > Magnoliopsida > Lamiales > Orobanchaceae > Rehmannia > Rehmannia glutinosa. The sequence goes on along the minus strand of CM071935.1, from coordinate 21,172,254 downwards.
AAGAAGTACACTTTGGTGGTAGTAGATGACTACTCAAGATATACATGGACAATATTCATGTGTAAGAAGAAAGAAACTGCGAAATTACCCACGGTGATGAAAAGAATCCAAAATGAGAAGAGTCAAACCATTATCAAAATAAGATCGTGACAGAGAACCGAGTTTGTCAATGGTATAATCACTCGATCTTGTATTGAAAATGGTATTGGTCATGAATTATCTGCGGCTAGGACCCCACAACAAAATGGAGTTGCGAAAAGAATGAACAGAACTCTTAAAGAAGCGGCAAGGACCATGTTAGGCAAGCGGGGCTACCTAAAAGATTTTGGGCTAAGTAATAAACACAGCGTGTTATACTCAAAATAGATGCATGATAAACAGACAGCTGACAAAGACTCCTTATGAGATTTGGACAGGAAGAAAGCCAAATGTTGTATATTTTAGAATATTTGGATGCAAATGCTTCATCCATAACAATGGCAAAAATAATTTAAAGGCTTTTGATGCTAAAGTTTATGAAGGTATCTTCTTGGGATACTCAAATTTGAAAGCAAAGCCTCTGAGTACTCAAAAAGAGGACTATGGATACGAGAAGAATCCATCCATGTGGTGTTTGATGAGCCAAATGTAAATGGAGAAGACATTGAAGAGTCACCGATAAGTGAATCAACCAACCATGCATAAGAGTCCCTATGTTGAAGCTGAAGCTGGAATTATAAACCCAGATGAGGATGAGATAGATGAGTCTCAAAAACAGCTGGAAAATCTGCAGCTAAGTGATGATGAGAGAGGTGATCAAAACAACACAGCTGCAAGACGACTGAATCCAGCTAACCTACTCCAACCTGATGTAAGATGGCTGAAAGACCATCTACCAGAACTAGTCATTGGAGATGTAAGAGAAGGTGTCAAAACGAGATCCAAAACTCAACAAGAATCAATGTTCACAAGCTTCATCTCACAAATAGAGCCTAAAGATGTTTCACAAGCATTGGATGACACACATTGGATTCAAGCCATGCAAGAAGAGTTGAATCAGTTTGAAAGAAATAAAGTGTGGGAATTGGTTCAAAGACATACCCATCAAAATGTTATTGGCACTAAATGGGTGTTCAGAAATAAGATGAATGAGGAAAGTTCTGTGGTAAGAAACAAAGCAAGATTGGTAGCCAAAGGGTATTGCCAAGAAGAAGGAATAGATTTTGATGAAACTATTGCTCCTATGGCAAGATTGGAAGCTATAAGGATGTTTCTTGCCTATGCAGCTCACAAGAACTTTATTGTATATCAAATGGATGTAAATAGTGCATTTCTTAATGGTTTATTGGAAGAAGAAGTGTATGTTGAACAACCTCCAGGATTTGAGCAGAAGACTCTTGGAAATAAAGTATACAAACTCAAGAAAGCTCTATATGGGTTGAAACATGCACCCAGAGCATGGTATGATACACTGTCACAATTCTTGACTGAGAACGGATTCACAAAAGGCAAAGTGGATAGAACACTCTTCAGAATTCCAGATGGGAAGAGCATATTGCTTGTTCAAATATATGTGGATGACATCATTTTTGGATCCACAAATAAAGATATGTGTGATAAGTTCTCAAATCTCATGCAAGGCTAATTTGAAATGAGCATGATGGGAGAGCTGACTTTCTTCTTAGGAGTTTAAGTTAAGCAATTGAAGGAAGGAACTTTAATAAGTCAAACAAAGTACACCAGAGATTTAATGAAGAAATTTGGTATGGAAGAGAAGTCTTACGTGAAAATACCAATGAACACATCGATCAAGATGGACATGGATGCGATGGCAAGGTTGTAGATCAAATAAGATCTGAGAACTCATTGGATCACCGCTTTATTTAACACCCAAAGGACCGGACATCACCTTTGCGGTAGGTGTATGTGCAAGATTTCAATCTCCACACAAAAAAGAGCCACATGATTTGTAGCTAAGAGAATTCTACGATATTTGAAAGGATACCGGAAATTGGCTTATGGTATCTAAAGGAATGTGGATTCAAGCTAATTGGTTACTCGGACTCGAACTATCTTTGGATGTAGAGTTGACGAAAAAGTATTTGTACATGTCAAATGCTTGGAAATAGATTGGTTTCATGGTTTATTAAGAAGCAAAATTCAATAGCCACCTCTACAACAAACGAGAATACATAGGCTGCGGGCGGTGTTGTGCCCAAGTCCTATGGATGAGACAAAGAATGAGAGACTATGAAGTTGAAGAAAAGGAAATTCCAATCATGTGTGATAACACAAGTGCAATTGCAATCACTCAAAATCCTGTGTTGCACTCAAGAACAAAGCATATCGATGTCAGATATCACTTCATAAGAGACCATGTTGAAAAGAAGGACATCACCTTGGAATATATTTGAACTGATAAGCAGTTGGCTGACATATTCACAAAACCATTATGTGAGTCAAGATTTGAAGAACTCAAGCATGAGTTAGGGTTAATTGAGCTGAGTTGACACTCAGAAAACTCAAAGAAAAGAGATGAAACATGAAAAGAGGAAAAAGAGCTGAATTCGTAATTCAACTAAGTGAATCAGGTGTATCGAGTTAGCTGACAGCTGAGTCACTAGGAGAGGATTGAGAAGAAGGATTGAATCAGCTAAGGAGTAAGCTGAGTCATTTATGAGCAAAGTGACAAAAACGCGATCGTTTTTACTAAGCGGGAATGTTTTTAAGAATGACGCCAGCATAATTATGACGTGTACATGCAAAAGCTGCACACCAAGCTTATGATTGGATATAAATGCTGCCGCATTAAATGTAAATCGGCGTGCAAGATCTAAGCCGTTGATTTTGATCAAATTTCAAAAACCTCCCGCACGTCCTTTCATAAACCATACTTAAACCATCTCGTCCGTTTCTCTCTCACTTTACCATAAACTGTTCATCTCTCTCTCTCGAAAACAAAAGCAAATTTTCTCTCAAAACCCTATCAATCCTCAGTTCAGTTTTCAAGTTTCGTTCGGTAAAACATCTCGAAATGGCATCTACTCATGATTTTGTCAAGCTAGGAAAGCAAATCCACACAGGTCTCTTGTGGACTTGATGGTATGGTTAAACAAGGGTCCACGACACCTTCGTGAAGAAGATTCTTTGATAAGTGGAAAAATCTGGATTAAAATCATTTTTGACGATGGAGTTCCCTGTGACCTACGTAGAAGAGGTCGCACGCGTCTATGTGAATCTTTGAGATTCACGATGAGGGCATCAAGTCCTCTGTTCATGGAAAGACGTTCACCACTACTTCCAAGGATCTGGCAGAACACTGCTTGTTGTCGGTGGAAGGAGTGCCGGAATATGAAGCTGATGTCGACCTAGCTCTTTGCTTGGAAGAAGTAGCCAAGTCCGATCATGTCTTTGCACAAGTAGTCTATCTGACTAATAAGAGGCTACTTTGAAAGAGGACTACCACAAATTGCTGGACATTGTTGCCAAATGCATAGACATTAAATTTGGCGGCTTTGACCCGATTGTCAAAAAAAATTGATCGTGATGGTTGCGATCATTGAATAGAAGAAAGTGAATTGGGCTGAGTTTGTATCAGGCGGACTACGCGAAATATTGGGAACAAATCCTTCAAGGAGGATGGTACGTTTGGAGGTTCCACTGGGATACGGCCTGGGATTGGCCGGATGATGGAAGTAAAGGAGTCCCTCTTCGACATGGAAAGGCGTTCCATGTGAACAAGAGGATGTTTTGATCAAACCTCTCACGGCGCACGAAGAGAGCCTATGCTAAGAGAGGCGTCAGTGGGGGGAATCACCACCACGATGATACAACTGTCTCCCCTCCTCAAAAGAAGTCTCTCCCTGCAATCGCCAAGAAGATCGCTATGCTGCCCCTGCGCAAAGAAAGAAAAAGAAATTTACTCCTGCCCCTGCAGTAAGAGTCACACCGCCCCAGCCGTGTGTCTCCCGCCCCTGCAGCCCCAACGAAGAAGGAATCTCAAATACCTTCTCCGGTCATCAAGACAAGGAGAATTGATAAGCCAAGACGGCCAGCTCCTCAGAAGAAGACGACGGCACCGGCCCCCGCCGCCCAGGACTTAGAAGAAGCCTTATCTGAACCAGAAATCCCTGTGGTACAAAGAAAGAGAAGAAGAAGAATCTTCAAGCTTTCCGAGCTTGAGAAACAGGCTGAGTCAGCCACTCGGCTGAAATAGATACCGAGATCGCTGAGAAGTAGTTTGCTACCATCGTGAGAGGCAAATCAAGACCAATGTAGTTGAACAGGTGACACACAAGAAGTAGCTTAGAAAGCAAACTACTTTGTTGACGGGGTTGTATCCCCTCGCAATGCACCGCCCGGTGACGGTATGGAGCACCAGAGCTTGCTACCTTCTATCCCTGAGAACGAGGGACAGCAAGAAAAAGATGATAGAGATGATGATGATGTGATGATCCTATCCCCACCTTATCCAGACATCCAAAATCGTCTGCGAGAGTGGAGGAAGTGGAAGTTGAGTCGATCCAGGGAACAGTTCCAAAGATTTGAGTTTATCGAAGAAGAAGAGGAACTGCTGAACTTTCTTGGAGTGACCAAAGTGGTCCAAGCTCTTGATGAAGAAAACTGTTTGGACATTCTAAATATCTTTAAAGAGAAGGCGAAAGAAAAATTGGCAGAAGAAGTTGAGGCACGTGAGAAGGCCAGCATCTTCCCTCTCACTGGCACCACAGAACATACACATCCTCACCTCGACATTCTATCAGAAAGTGATGAGGATCTGGACCCTGTTGCTTCCATAGAAGAGTTGCAAATGCAGCAAGCAATGCGAGAATCTAGAATCCTACATGAGCACAGAATGATGGAGGGACCAGGAGATACCTCCAAATCACAGCTGGAGATAGATCCTATGGGAGTGGTGCAACATATTGCCACTGTTGTCGCTGCCACCACTTCCCCAGCTCATTCGGAGGAAGGTGTTAAGGGAACTGGCGATGAAACTGGGAGTGTGGGGACCCCAATCGAGCCAACCCCTAATGAAGGTGTCTTACCACCGCCCCAATGGCTGAACACTCAATGGGAACAGGCCCAGGAGTCGGAGACGAGTGACCCCATTCAAGTCACTCACCGGTGTGTGCGGTGAGGAAACTCCTCCCACCGCAGCGGCAAGGTCGGAGGATCTTTGCGGTGACTCCACAATGAATCTCGGAGGCGAAGTGGAGAAGGAACGATCACGAGAATACACAACAAGTTGTCATCAACGAGGCTCGGACAATTGAGACTGTCTCGGGTGAGGTGCCAACGCTCTGCGCAATAGCCAATGACGCCGTTGATGCGGTCGAGGCACATGAAGGAACGCCCCGGGAGTTAACACTGGCGATGAAAGTGCAATCCATGGAGTTGAGACTCCAATGGATGCCACCTCAAACACCCAAGGCAGTGACACCGTCAAAGGGATGTCAAGGCCTCATGCGATTGAGACTGCGGGAGGTAATGAAGGCCAACGGGAGGTTGAGACTTCCCGGGGTAGAGAAACTGAAGCATAGAACATCCCTCCTACTATCATTGATCCATCAGAAAAGGAGACGATTCCCAGGATAATCCTGATGTAACCTTTCTAGGATCGGAAGGAGACGATGAAGCTGAGTCATCCCCCGTGACTGATCCAAAAGACTCAGCTGAGGATGTTCCAACCACGAGTAAGTCTGACCTCAAGACTACTCGTCAAACATTCAACTTTAATGATGAGCCACCCATGGATATCTCATCATCGTCCAATGACGCTTCTGATAAGGCCGAGGACCACCAACTCATTTGGAAAAATCATCAAGCGAGACCAACGAAGTTGCTTTGAGACAGTGAGGCTCGGCAAGTCGGGTCGACTTCACAACGAGACCACAAGCCAAAATAGAGTCCACTGCGGGCTCCCCAAGGCTGCGATGTTCGACTCCACAAGGGACTTCACGAGCACCAATTATCATTGAACAATTCCGATTTGCCCGTGATGATCCTTTTGTAGAATCATTTCCTTTCTCTCTGGCGGTACCCGACCTCCCGAAGAATCGGCTAAAGATCGCGAGCGCTTCCACGCACGACCTGTTATTCCATCGTACACCATTGTTCCGGTGATTATGATTTTGATCTTTGCTGGTCGTCACCAAAACAGAGAGAGACAAGCTGATTCGGGAAGTTTTCAAAGCCTTATTTGCTTGAGGTTGAAAAGATGGAGAGGCACCAGGCCTCACCGGACATGAGGCGATAACGAGACGCCAACCTTATCTGGCGATTTTGCCTGGCATCATAGTCAAGATCCGGGAGTGGTGGCAACAGCAGCAAACAATGCGTGTGGAACAAGCTCGATATTTCAGGACATTGTTCAACAAGTTGTTAGTCTGGTGGGCTGAGAATGCTGATGCAAAGACAAAATTGCAAGAGCACATTGAACAAATGCATGAATCTCATACTACAGAGATAAAGCTACTGCGTGAACATAATAAGAACAAGCTCATGTGCGTGGAAGGGAATATGGATCGAAAATTCAGTCTCCTCATGGATGAGATGAAGTTAATAACAGCTGAATCCAACGCCACCCGCTCTGAGTTCCGTGCGGATACTCTGCAGCGATTGACGAGAACTTCGGCTATCGCCAATGACTAGACTTCTTGCTTGCTAGCTTGTTTCGGGGATCCTCTCTCCTTTGATGATGCCAAAAGGGGAAGAGGAATACCTAAAAGCGCTTAAGGGATCCGGTCGAGAAGGAGGAAGCATTTGTGAAGGGAAAGACAAGTGAGAAGTAATAAGAGAGAAGAAAGGGAAGTCTGTTGAGGGGGAAGGTTCGAAAGATGTGACCTTGATGATTGCTAAAACCCCTCAACAAGGTCTTGTCACAACTGATATTATCAGCAAACTCCCAGTGACTCTGCCACTCCAACAACGCCCTATGAGTTATGGATATTCTGAAGGAAAAGGAAGGATGGATGCCCGAGTTATGGAACATGGAGGCATTCCAACAGACGAGAGACACGTATGCCATTTCGGATGCGGAACCGAGCTAAGATCGGTTGATGAATTCAAGACGCTCACATCTGAAGGATACTTCGCAAATATGTCCATGGCTCAAGCCTGGGATTTGTACTGGGAAAAGGGTCTCACACTGTGTGAAGAAGGCGACGAGGCAGACTCTGGCGCCTCTCCGCTGTCACTCTGCTAGTCACTCACTGGGAAAAAAAGACCCCAAAGATCTGACACGCCCGAGGAGGAAGAGGAAGGAGCGAGAGTGGAGGAAGAGGTTTCGGACCTAGACCTCTGCCCAAAAATATTGAGTATATAGATCCGGGGCAAGAAAGGAGGGATCTATTGGGCTGGATTTGACGAAGTAGCCAACCCGCAAGTGGCTAAGAACAATGCTTTGAGTATGTGAAGAGAATGGAAGAGGAAAATAAAAGACAAACTCAGCTATGGGAGGAAAGACAAGAAAAAAGCGAGAAGAGATGAAGGCGCCGAGGAAGGGCGTATGAAAAAAGAAGAAGGCGGTGAAGATGAGAAAAAGAGAATAAGGTCGAAAGATGACTAGCTAAAGAAGATGAAAGAAGGAGGCAAAAGGAGATAAAGTGTTGTTGTCCACCCCTTCGTGTATTTTACTATGTAAATACATCTTTATGTAAGTCTTACATACATTGAATAAAATTTTACAATTTCTATACTTGCGGAGATATAGAACAAAGCAATGGTTACTTTAAGGTCCATTTAAACTCTGATACATTTTCTTTTGATTCAAGCTCTGATACACTTTGTAAACAGCTATGTAAAGAACAAGAATGTTATGATCAATAATAGATCGATTATGTGATTCTACACTTTCCTGTATGTATCTTTACTGTTTAATTATTGTTGTATGTTTTAAGTTTTGGCATCATCAAAAAGGGGGAAATTGTTGGGAAATTATTTTGTAGATTTTGATGAATGCCATGCAAAACTTAGAATAGGAAGTTGGCACCCCATTTTTGTTGTAAATTGCATTGTAATAGATAGGGCTGGTCGAGCTGAGTTAAGTTAGTTATGCCTGAACACGCAAGAAGACAATTGGAGACTAGAAGGAAGACTCTGCTATGAGGGCAAGCGGAGTATATAAGAAGAAGATAGGAACTCGATCAAGGTGCGGTGAGATGAAGGCGAGTGAAGTATCGATCAAGTCAACTCAAGATAGCCAAGTCTCAAGTTGAAGTGACAAGAGTCATCCAATGATTGGAAGGCGACTCGAAGTCACCGGAGAAGTCAAGGAAATGCGATCAAGTCGAGATAATCAAAGAGATCTCGTTGCCTAAAATCAAGAGAATTACTTAAACAAGTAATACTTCCATCTTGTCTTTCTTGAAGTGTTCGATTCGAGCGCGTGCAAAAGGAATAAACCAATGGGAAGCACTTTTTGTGTCGAACACCGAAAAGTGAAAAAACATTAAATGCGAGGAAATGGAAATTCAAAGGATTTAACAAGACAAGCCAACGACCACAAGTGACTTTCAAAAATAGGCTATCTCTTCAACGGGCGATTTTTGAAAGATCACTATAAAAGGCCGAGGAATCACTCGAGAGAAGGTTACAACCACGAACATTCAAGCTAACATTTGAACTGTAACCAAAAATATTCTCAAGTCATTCAAGATTAATCCTCAAGCCTATATTACGAAGGAAATCAATCCAACACTCACCTGTGAAGGAAAGACAACTTCAATCAGTTGAAGAGAAAACATTTGAAGAATCAAGGGGTCTACATTTCACGAAGGATTGTAGAAAGGTTCAAGGTCGAACCAAGCTTAAGCTATTTGGAGGGCTTCGTGATCAAATCCAAGGAACTTAAGCAAGTGGGCTGTAGTAGCAAAGCAAGGCAACCGCCTGTGAAGAAAAGGCGAGTCGTCGAGAAGCCATTTGTGTGACCAAGGCATCTCGGATGATACCAAAGGATCAAGTCGGTTGTGTGATCAAAACTTGTATACGGGTCATTAACCATTTTGTATATTGATCAATACTTAGTGGATTCCTCTAGGAGTTGGAGAAGAGAGGAGTAGAAGAATTACCCCATCTTCGAACCTCTATAAAAACTTATAGTGTCATTTACATTTCAAAGACTTTTTAATTTACGCATCTTATTTTTATATCTGTGATAAATTTGCTATCCAATTGATAATCAACTGAGTGACAAAACCAAGTATTAAAACAAACTTAACCAAGTTCAAGGGTGTTAAGTCTTCCTGAAAATAAATCACAACGAGTTAAGTCTTTAGTCAAAACAATTGAGTTATTCTATCAACGATTCGATCAGTCGTTGAGTGACTAACTCTGCAGATTAACTAACTTAGCTGTCCATCAAGGACACATCTGTGAAGTATTAACTCTGAATATTTGAAAGGACTAATTGGAAAAGTTGGTAAGGTTTATTCAACCCCCCCTTCTAAACCTTACACTCACACCCCTTGGACCTACACTCTCATAGAGTGATGAAGACATGGATTCCATTCTTTGCCGCAGAGAGAAGTCGGACATGCGGCAAGCTCAGGAGGAGTCCAGGATGATGCATGAGCAACAAATGTTTGAAGGACCTGGAGAGTCCTCACAATCTCTCATGAAGATAGACCCATTGGGAGTAGTGCGGCAAATTTCCACAGCCATCACTGCAGCTACGTCCCCAGTACTTTCGGAAGATGGGTCCAAGGGAATTGGCAATGAGACTAGGAATTTGGGCACCCAAGTTGAGCCAACCCCTACTGAAGGTGTTTTACCACCTGCCCCAACGGCTGAGCACTCAACGGAAGCAGCCGCGAGTCTGGAGAAGAGTGACCCATCATCATCCTCACTCGGTGGTGAGCCAGCTGAGGGGAAAACTCACTCCACTGTAGCAGGGTCGGAGGATGCTGCAGATGGCTCCTTATTGAATAAAGGAGGCGAAGACAAAACTGAGATAGAACCACAGTAGATTGACATTGACGAAGCTCGGACAATTGAGTCTGTCCCAGCTGAAGTGTCAGCTGCTTTAAAGGCTGATGACACTGCTGTTGCAGTTGAGGCACAAGATGGAAATGCCCAGGAGTTAACACTGCAGGCGGTGAAAGTGCAATCCAAGGGTTGAGACTCCTTGAGATGCCATGGTCAATACCCTAAGACAGTTTGCAAGCAAATCGAAAGGGAATGTAGAAAACTTCTCTGATTGAGATCAGCTAGCTGGAGGTATTGAAGGCCCAAGGGAAGTTGAGACCTCCCTGGGTAAAGCTCAAGAAGTTCAGAACATCCCTCCTGTTCATAGTGCTGAATCTGATAAGGAGATTAGTGCACTTCATGACTCCCAGGAAAATCCTGACATATCATTTCTGGGGTCTGAAGATGAAGCTGAGTCCACACATGTTGCACAACAAAAGGACCCAGCTGAGGATGTTCTCCCACAGACGAGTCAGTCGAGTTTTAAAGCTGCTCGTCAAACATTCAACTTGGATGATGAAACAAGCCCCCAGGTTTCATCATCATCCGATGATGCTGATGTTGCAGCTGAGGACCCGGTACTTTACTTAGAAAACTCCAATGAGGTCGAAGAAGCTGTTAAGACAGTTGAGGCTCAGTCAGCTGGCCAACCCTCACAACAAGGCCCAACTGTACCCGAGTCATCTGCGCAGGCTCCCACAGTGCGCGATCAGACTCCACTAAAACATCACGAGCCTGACCCATGAATTTCAATCCCTTATGTTAGAGATGATACTTTTGAGCAATTATTTCCCTTTTTGATCGAGCTGTCTGGGCCGGAGAAAGAGACCACTAAAGAGCAGCGACGTTTCACAGTCCGATAAGATCATGTCATCCCTACGGACTCTATTGTGCCAGCAAACTTTGATTTCGATGTTGAATGGTCGACAGCTGACTCAGGTGTGACAGCTGAGATCCGTGAAGTCTTCAAGAAGATCTGTGCTGAGATTGAGAAGATCGAATGGCACCAGGCCTCACTAGATTTACGCTGGATAATAGAGATGCCACCCTCACAGCAGATTTGAGAGGGATAGTGGTAAGGATCAGGGAGTGGTGTCAATAGCAGAGTGCAATGCGATACGAACAACTTCGCTATTTCAAGGCATTGTACAATAAGATGCTTGTTTGGAGTGCTGACCATGCTGATATGAAGCAGCGAATGCAGGCGTATATGGAGAGATTGCATGCCTCCCACACAACAAAGATGAAGCTCCTGCGTGAATTCCACATAATAGAAATTCCACGTCTTTAGGAGAATATGAATGTGAAATTCAGCCTTCTCATGGATGAAATGAAACTGGTGGCAGCCGAGTCAAAAGCCACCCGTTCACAATTTCGAATAGCTTATGCCGCAGCAGACTCCAAATAGAACTCCGCTCTCAGCAGACTCGACTTCATGCTCGCAGGCATGTTTCCTGGGGTTCCTCTCTCCTTTGATGATGCCAAAAAGGGATAAGAGGAGTACCTAAGGAATTTGAAAGAAGAAGCAGCAACTGAGAAGAAGAAGGGAAAGGCAACCGATGGGGAACATTCGAAGTACCTGACATTAATGATTGCTAAAACCCCTTAGCAGGGTCATGTCACAGCCTCAATAATCAGCAAAATTCCAGTGACTCTGCCGATCGAACACTCTGTTGTGCCCATGTCAGAGAAAAGAAAGATTGTAGAAGCAGATCAGTTAGAGTCCGATAAAAAGACGGATGCCCGCATTGAAGCAGTGATGAAATAATTCGGTGGCATTCCGGCAGGGAACGATCAAGACTCTATTCGAGATGACGGATCAGAGCAAAGATCAGTTGAAAATTTTAAGATGCTCAAATCAAAGGATATTTCGAAAGATGTCGTAGTCCAAGCACAGGATCATCTTGGGAGAAGGGTCTTAAGTTCGCGAAAAAGGCGATGGCGGCGGACTACCAAAGAACCATTCAACTGTAAGCAGAAGACTCTTGTACAGTATTCACCCAGAGAAGGAGGAAGGAGTGGTGGAGGAAGAGGTTTTCGACCTAGACCACTACCCAAAAATATTTAATATGTAGAAAAGAATGGAAGGATCTACCGGGCTGGGTATGATGAAGTAGCTAATCTGGAAGTGGCTAGGAAGAATGCTGAATATGTGAAAAGACTAGAAGAGGAAAACATAAGACAAGACCATCAATGGGAAGAAAGGAAGCGAAAAGATGCTGCTGCGAATAGAGCTTATGAAACGAAGAAAGTAGCTGAAGATGAAAGAAAAAGAAAGAGAGCTGATGATGACAGAGCTGAAGAGGAAAGAAGGAGGCAGCGAAGGAGAGGAAGTGTTGTTGCGAACCCTTCATGTATTTTACTCTTGTAAATACATTTTTGTGTAAGTCATCTGTATATTCAGTAAAGTGCTTTGTAATTTCTCTCTTTGTATGTGTATCCAGCATAGATGTTTGTAATCTGCTTAGATATGAGTATGCTTTGATACACTTTGTAAACAGCTGTGTAAATGACAAGAATGATATGATCAATAAAATGATTGATTCTATGCATACATTCTTTGTTATTGCATTGTCTGTATGTATCTTTGTTGTTTACATGTTTAATTTTTTTTTTAAGTTTTGGCATCATCAAAAAGGGGGAAATTGTTGGAAAATTTATTTTGTAGATTTTTATGAATGTCATGTAAAACTTAAACTAGAAAGTTGGCACCCCATTTTCCTTGTAATTTTCATTGTAATAGATAGGGGAAAAAAAAAGGTAGTCGAGTCGGCTAAGCACGGAAATACAAGAAGTCAACTGAAGACTGAAGTGAAGTCTCCGCATGGAACAACTGAGTACGGCCAAGAAGGAAGATCAAGAACTTGGCTGAATATGTATCAGCTGAGGAACAGTTGTGTGAAGTGTCAGTCAAAGTCATCTCAAGAAGCCAAGTCACAAGTTGAGAGTGACGATTGAGTCTTCAAATGATTGAAGCGACTCAAGTCACACAGGGAAATAAGGCGTGAACCAAGAGAAGTCAATCAAAGGAATCATTTGCCTGAAGTCAAGAACATTACTTAAATAAGTAATACTTTCATGCTGCCAGGTCTTAAAGTGCTCGTCCCAAAAGCGTGCAAAAGGAATAAACCAATGGGAAGCACTGCACCTCGTGTCAGAACCTGAAAAGCTGAACATTCATTTAATACGAGGAAATGTCTACATCTCAAGATTGAAGACCAAGAAAAGACAAGCCAACGAACACAAGTGTCTTTTGAAAATCAACCTATCTCTTCAACGGGCAGATTTTTGAAAGTTCACTATAAAAGGCTGAGGAAATTCATTGAGAAAAGGTTACCTTGCACACCTGAGAAATCAAGCATTATTCAAAGCTATTAACCTGCAAATATTCTCAAAGATATTCAAGCAAATCCTCAAGCCTGAAACTCGAAGGAAATCAATCCAAGACAAAGTTGTGAAGGAAAGACTACTTCAAACTGTTGAAGAGGAAACTTTTGAAGAATCAAAAGGGGGTCTACTTTCCAAGGAGGATTTTAGGAAGATTCAAGGTCGAACCAGTATCAAGTTATTGGAGGGATTCGTGATCAAATCCAAGAAGCTTGAGAAAGTGAGCTGAAGTAGCAAGGCAGCTGCCCTGTGAAGAAGTTGAGTCGGAAGAGAAGTCAGATGTGTGACCAAGGCATCTCTAGACTGAGTCAAATTAGCAAGTCAGCTGTGTGATCAAGACTTATCTCTAGACTGAAAAACATTTTAGGTTAAACAGTTGAGTTATTCTATCAACAGCTCTATCGAGTCTGTTGAGTGGCTAACTTTGCTGAATAACCAACTTAGCAGTCCCTCAAGGACTTAGCTGTTTGTGTTAACTCTGTAATTTCTTTAAAAGGACTAAATCAAAAATTTGGTAAGGTTTACTCAACCCCCCTTCTAAATCTTACTCACACCTCTTGGGACCTACATTGACTCATGATAGTTTCGTCCAAAATGATTTGGATGCTTTTGTAAATGAGGCAATCAATTTTTAAGATCCATTTCTCTTTTCTCAGTAGCAGCTAACTCTGCTAAGATCTTGGCATTTTCAGTCTTCAGTTTAGTGTTCTCATCAGCTATGTGACTCATAGTACTTAGCTCTTTGGTCAGCTGTGAGTTTCGGCTTTTAAGTTGGTTGTTCTCCTCATTCAAAATTGTGTGATAGGTTTTAATGTGTTCAAAATCTTTCATCATTTTTCCTAATAAATCATAAAGATCGGTGGGTGATGAAGTGTGTGTATCACAGTCGCTATCACTTGAATCTGAATGAGATGAGTTAGATTGTACCTCATCTTCTTGATCCTTTTGATCCTGTTCTTTGGCCATGAGGAATATCAAAGCCTCTTCCTCTGTATCACTTGAGTAGTCAGCTTCACTACTATCTGAGTCTGATGTTTCCTTGCATTTGGTTGGCTCTGCAGTCTCAGCAGCCAACATAGTTTTCTTCTTTCCTTGTATTCTTTCCTTGAAGACTCTTATTTCTTCCTCATTTTTGTATTTGTTGACTTGTGGATAGGAACAGTCAACAACAAATTGTCCCGGTTGTCTGCAATTCCAACATAGGTTTTCAGCTCTCTCAGTTCTCTAACTATCAGCTCTCTGATAGTCAGCTCTTTGATGTTCATCTCTCTTGGGCGGTATGTCTTCCCTTGATTTGGAAGATGTTGAATGTCTCTTGGAGGTTTCACCCTTGTTTTTTTATAGTTATTATTAAAGAACTTGTTGAATATTTTTACAATTAGGGCAATTTCCTCCTGGTATGTCTCCTTTGCCTCAACTTTCTTCCCTTCACTGGCTAACAATGCAGCTGTCTTGGGTACAACTGTTTCCTCTTATTCTTTCCTTCTCAACTCAAATTCGTAGGCTTTAAGATCTGAGAATATCTCCTGATTAGATGTTCTTGAGAGGTCCATTAATCTCTCAGGGCTATGACCTTCATTTCCCATTCAACTGGGAGGGCTCTTAGTATCTTCATGCACATCTCCTTCTGAGTGTACTCTTTCCCAAGAGCTGAAAGCTCATTTGTTATCTCTGTGAATCTGGCATCCAACCGAACCGGACTTTCACATGCAAATTTTTAAAATTTTCAAATTTTTGAAGAGCAACGATTAATTTATTCTCTTTAATGCATTACGATCCTTCACAAACCAGGGTTAACTTATCCTAGATTTCTTTGTTGATCGCATGACTTGACTTTGTTGAACATCGCCTTGTCCAACGTCTTGTAGAGAATATCTTTGCCGCATTGTCCACGTTATATCTTTTTCTATCTTCATTAGTCCATTCGATCGCGAGGTTTTTCAACCATGGTCGGGTCTAGCCTCTGCGACTTCTCCTTGATTGGAGGTGATGCTCTTGCGTGACGAGTTATTTGTGAATATTTGTAGTGGCCTATCTTCTATCGGAAGCCAAATTTGGACCAAATTTTGACTTTTTAGTCCTTTTAAACTTTTCAACGAGTTGACTTAAATAAGCTAAGTCCTTGGGGACAACCAGGTTGCTTTCTTGACAAAGTTACCCGCTCAGCAGACTTCGGCCCGATTTTTGTTGATAGTATAACTTAGCTGCGGCTGCTCACACTTAACTTCTAGATGATTTGGTTTTTAACAGCGGAAGACATAACACCCTTTGTTAATTTACAGCTCATTTTTAACACTTCTTTTAGCATTATCAGTGGGATAGCAATATAACTAATCGTGATATGAAAATATAAGCAAGAAAGTAAATCTTTGAAAGTAAATGACACAAGCAAATTTATAGTGGTTCGAGGATGGGGTAATTCCTCCAATCCACTATTCTCCAACTCTGGAGGAATCCACTAGGTAGCAGATCAAGTTATAAAGTAGTTCGCGATCTAGAGACAACCTTGACCACACAGCTGGCTTCTCCTATGACTCAGCTTCTTCACAAGACAGTTGCCTTGCTACTTCAGCTCCCTTCAAGTCTTTGGAATTGATCACACAACCTTCCAACAAATTTGAAACTCCTGGTTCGACCTTGAACCTTTCTACAACTCTTTCAACTTGGAGAGTAGACCCCTTTTTGTTATTTAAACTTTTCCTCTTCAACTGGTTGAAGTATTCATTCCTTCACAACGTGTGTTGGATCGAGTTTCTTGAGTTTAGGCTTGAAGAATTCTTTGATAAGCTTTGAGAATATTGCGAGTTATGCTTGCTTGAAAATTGCTTGAAAGATCGATTTTCCAGGTTACCTTTTCTCAAATGCTTCCTCAGCCTTTTATAGTGCTCATTTGAAAATTTTCCCGTTTAAGAGATAGGTTTTTTTCAAAATGACACTTCTTGTTCCTTGGCTTGTCTTTTCTTGATACTGCGGCTTTTGTGATGTTGACCCTTCCTCGTATTAAATGGTTACTGCGACTTTACGGTCTTACACATGCTCTAGTGTTTCCCATTGGTTATTCCTTTTGCATGTTTAAGGGCCAAACACTTTAAGACACAGCGGCTTGGACTTATTACTATATCAAGTAATATCCGTGACTTTCTTTCAACGGATCAATGTCAATTGTCTTGACTTGACTGCTCCCTTTACCCCTTTTACTTGAGTCTGCTCCAATCATGGTAATGACTCAACTGTCACTTCAACTGTTAGACTTGGTTCCTTTTATTTACTTGACTGACATTCCTTCATTCTTCACATAGTTGTTCCTCAGCTGGTTCTCCTTCAGTCGAGTCCTTATCTTCCATCTTGGTCATACTCAACTGACACACAGCGGAGTCTTCTCTCTAGTCTGCAGTTGACTTCTTGCATTCTTTGACATAGCTGACTTTACTCAGCTCTTTCAGTCCTTTCTATTAAAATATAGAGTTACAAGGAAAATGGAGTGCCAACTTCCTAGTCTAAGTTTTACATGGTATCATCAAAATCTTAAAAATAAATTTCCTAACACTAACGCCTCCGAGAAGGAGGATAGTTTAGAAGGTCGACCTTGGTGGGGCATTTCGGTGATATACTTGGTGAGGAAAAACTAAGGATCAGGGAAGGATACGAAGAAGAATTTCTTTTTCCAGGCCTTGTTGGAGTTGGGAACTCCATCTATAAACTCGGCAAAGCCATGGCTGGTAAAATAGAATAACCCGGGAGTGTTAGAAAGTTTAGCATGATAGAAATCACGCCAGAGCTGAGTGGTGGGCACTTCACCAAAGTGAGAGAGGATCATGAAAAAGCTCAGTAACAGGGAGATGGAATAGGGGACCATCTATGGTAAAGGAATCCCAAAATATTTTGAGACCCGACAGAGGAAATCGGGCATAGTGAACCTCGGACCCGCTTCCATATTCTTTATAAAGAAAGATACCAGTATTTACTAGCAAATTGGCTAGACTACTTTTGAATAAGTAGTGTGGACATTTGGATAAAGCGGGATTAGAGTGGAGGAAGCCATAGAAAATAGGGTGCGAGGTTGGACATTTAGTAGAAAGCGGAGAAGTAGAGGTTATAAAAGAAAAATCAAATGAAAAGAAAAATCTAATACACAAAGAGAGAAGGTAGTGAAAGCTTACTCGAGTGACTAGCCATGGAAGGATCTGTGAGAGGGAAGACAAAAGATGCCCGAAAATGGAAAGGAAGAAGGAGAAGAAGTAATTGCAATTCCCTTATAAAAAGGAACCAATTCTTAGTAATTAAGGTTTTAGGAGGAGGGAGGAATACTGGCGTAGAATGGGAGTAGAATCGACGCGGGTGGAAGATGAAAGGATAAGATTGGCAGAATTGATGGGACGCGCCATCATGGGCGAGACATACAAAGTGATAGGGAATTCAAATGGTCAAAGTACATTGAAATTACCGCCAAAAAACTTAGTGGCGATCATCAGACCTACTCTAGTGGGCAGATATACGATCTTAGGCATATACAGGTCTCCACGGGGGGACCTTTCATTACTAGGAATGCCTCTAGTAAAGAGACACTTCACGGGTCCATGGATCTTTTTGAGTGGAACAAATAGTAAGATTACTAGACTAATAAATCCAAGATTTAGAGGACCACTCGGGAAGCCAGAGAAGGAAGGAAGATCTACTACACGGAAGGCCTGGTCAACATTTAATGACTGATAAGACAAGATGTGACATAAAGTATAGAGTAACTCAGGGCAGGAGATAGGCGGCATAGGTACCGCCAATGATGAGATATATAGTCATAAGGCAGCTCAACCGAGGAAAGGCATTTAATGCAAAAGACATTCCTTGATCCCCTCGTTAATGATCTTTGGATTTAAGGACCGAAAGGAGTGGGTCAAAGGTCATACACGCCATTAGTAGGTATAAGCAACGGTGACGACGGAAGTGACCCTTAAGGAGGAGATATGATGGCGAGTAACTTTGATAGATATTGAAAGGAGACCAGTCAGAGGCCAATCAGGGGAAGACACGTGAAACCCTCCTGGAAAGGGGAGAGAGTCATAACTCCAGTATAAAAGGGGCATCTTTCTCTTGGAAAAAAGGTTACATGTTTTACACTATTTTCACTATATTTGATACACTTAAATATTTTGGCTTTAACTTTAGCATTGGAGAGTCGATCTGGAAAACCTTCTGGATTAGGCTTTGCAGGTGCGAGGAGGAGCGGAAGTTGGGTCTTTGATAGTCGGGTCAACCAGGATAGACCAATCATCGTCGTCAACTTCCCATTTTCGAATCACAACAATGAGTTTTGGTCGAACAACCTCCAACGACCATTGCTTTTCTCACCACTTGTCCTGTTTTTTTCAAAGGCTAAGCTATAAAGTAGTACTTTGGGGTGGGCCACGTTTTTTTCTTGTTTAATAAAAGGTCAGCTATATAGTAGTATTTGGGTGTGGGCCGGGTCAGAGTCTGAGTGTTGGGGCGACCGTCTCACAAGAGACTTACCCTTAAATAATAATCAGTTACGTAGTTTAATTAATTTCAGCCATTAAATAAATTATCTTATTAGTCCGTAT
This sequence comes from Rehmannia glutinosa, assembly GCA_016081115.2. Taxonomy (NCBI): domain Eukaryota; kingdom Viridiplantae; phylum Streptophyta; class Magnoliopsida; order Lamiales; family Orobanchaceae; genus Rehmannia; species Rehmannia glutinosa. The sequence continues at coordinate 21,153,346 of CM071935.1, read as the reverse complement.
AGACTCACTACCTCACTAGATCCATGCTCTATATATAAAGTGGAAAAGCCAGTGCAGGCCTAGTACATTCATTGGACCGCACTCAATTGGGTTGCACAAGATATAGAAATATTGTACAAAAATAAAAAGTAAATCTTGCTGTCAAAGAGTTCAAACGGTATAATTTTTCTGTCACAAAATTGCACAGGGCGACCGGTTGCCCTATAGAAAATTTCGAACATTTGAATGAAAATAGTGCGATCCGAGTGTAAGGGTTGCGGGGGTCGGCCGGTCGGGGTCGGCCGTCGGCCAAGGGTGCGGCCTCCCCCTCCCCCGGTCCCCCTGCTCAGTTTTTTCAAGTCTGTATGTTCTGTTTCAAGATTTCTTTTCTTCCGGTACCGGTCGACGTTTTGGGCTACTGGTCGACCTCCAACTTGAAATGTTGTCCGATTTTTATCAAAAATAAACTTCAATAAATACTCCAAAAAATTAGTAAAAACATTTTAAATCACTTGGGAGTATTTGGACAACATTTATAAACATTGTTTTGGTGTAAAAACCAATTAACACAAAAACATTAAATATGTTGTTCAATTTTTTATCGAATAATAAACTCTAAGAAATACTCCAAAAATTAGTAAAAATATTTTAAATCATTTAGGAGTATTTTGGACAACATTCGTAAACATTGTTTTGGTATAAAAATTCATTTAAACATAATCATCAAAATCTTGATAAAAACATTTATCTAACAATGTCTTGTATATATATATATATATATATATATATATATGGGAAGGGTTATATGAGGCCAAGGCCTTAGGTAAGTACGTAAGACCAAATCTCGACCACAGATCAACAAATTTCAGTGACTAATAATAAACATGCTTAAAATATATAACATTAATACCTAATTAAATTGATATAGGGGGTATATTAATCCAAACCAATCAATCATATCCCATTAAATTAGGGCGGTTACACAAAACAATTTAGATATTATCTTACTATTTAAAACCATACAAACATTATGTAATATTTGTAAGAACAAATATACACTGTCTAAGCAACGTATTTGTCATCAATAAGCAATACAGTTGACATAAAAAACCAACAAAAATACATATATAAAAGACAATGACCTATTTAAATCACACATTTGCACCTATCTTAGCAACATTGTCTACTTAAATAAGCAACATATTTGTCTTCAATAAACAACACGGTCCACATAAAAAAGCAATATACTTAGCAACCTTGAGTGCCTAAATAAGCAACATATTTGTCTTAATAAGCAACATTGTTGACATAAATAAGCAACAAAATTGCATATATATAAAAAGACAAATGAAAGGGAATAGTTGGTGGTTGTAACATTGTCTGCCTAAATAAGCAACATATTTCGCACAGCGAAATGCGCCAATATTAATTGCAAGTTTGACTGTGAAATGAAAGAGAAAATATCAGAGATACGATTTCAAACATATCCCGAAAAGCAACATTTTTTTCTTCAATAAGCAACATATTTGTCCTCAATAAGCAACCTATTTCCCATAGCGGATAAGGCCAAAGATACTGTTTCAAACAAATCCCAAAAAATCTGGAATGTAAACGAGTACTACCATAAATAAATCCCGTTTTTCTTGATATTCAAACAAAATTACCTATTTATCCTTAATAACTATTAATTAAATATAAATTAAATAAAAATCAATTAAATCTATATCGTTAAAAAGAAGAGGTCAACGCTCGAGATTTGGTCTCACATACTTATTTAAATTATCTGGACTCACCAGATCCAAATCATATATATATATATATATATATATATATAGGGATTGGTTCAAATAAGACCAATCCCTTTAGGTTAGTCCATAAGAACACTTATGGACTCTTGATTTAAAATTTTGGATGGTGTAGATCATTTTAGTTAATTTAGGCATATAAAGGTATAATTGTACTTTTATATTTAATTAGTTATGTTAATTGAAATGTTATTAACTTTTTTTAAAGAAACATAATCCTACCTTTTCAGTTACCCAATTTTTAGGGAGGAAAATCATCAACTTCGAGTATTTTTTTCAAAATTGATACTTATTTCCGCCATATTTGTGAACAATCATTTTATTGTATACTTAGTTCAGTGGACTTGTATACTTAGTCATATTTTATTGTATATTTAGTTCAGTGGATTTGTATACTTGGTTCAGTGGAATCGTATTATTAGTTATATAAGTAGTTTAGTAAGTAATTTAGTAAATTTGTATACCTAGTTCTGTGGATTTGTATACTTAGTTCAATGGAATTGTATACTTAGTTATATAAGTAATTCAGTGTAATTGTATACTTGGTTAAATATTTCTGTATACTTAGTATTATTTTAATATATTGTTAGTTCAATGTAATTGTATACTTAGTTAAATGTTTATGTATACTTAGTAAAGTTTTAATGTACAGGTAGTTTAGTGTAATTGTTTACTTAGTTAATTATTTATGTATACTTAGTAATGTTTTAATGTATAGTTAGTTTAGTGTAATTGTATACTTTTCATTAATTATTGCACGTTTTTGTTGCCATATTTGAATAAATTGCAGGTTCGAATGAGTTGAGAGAGAAAGGAAAGGTGAATCGCTTGATTATGGGGACGTGATCAATACAAAATCACGTCCCTAATTTTAGGAAGCGGTTACTATATTTAATTTCCTGGATTCCTATTTTATTCCTTCTGTTGTATACTTACTTATGAAATGATGTATATATTGTAATATATCTTGGCCATTGATTTACTATTTGGATGGTGTAGATTTAGTCTTATGGACTAACCTAGGAGGGTAGTCTCAGGATCCCCTCCCTATATATATATATATATATATATATATATATATATATATATATAATTGTGGCGGGAGAATGGAGAAGAGGGGAGGGAGGAGGGGAAGCAGTTCCTCTGAGCTTGTACGTGGCTCCACGCATTATAGATATATTTATATCCACAACTTATTTAAACATTGAAAACATTCCAAAAAGGAGTGGATAATATTTCATACATGTATATTGATGAGGCACCAAGAGTACTATTGCCAGCGCTAATGCATTAGCTGCAATAATGATTTTTTAATGGTAGAGGTAAAAACCAAGCTATTTGATATTGGACTAGGGATTAATCGTTAAATGCTCATTTAAATTCGATCCGTGAACGTAATATCAACGTAATGAACGAAACTTGAACTCAATTTTTCGTTTGATAAAATATAAAGCTCGGCTCGATTTTTAGAAAGTACAATAACATGTGTAAAAACATCAAGCTGATCGAGCTCGATTCGTGTTCTGCGCATCTAAAGCCTGTTCAAGCTTGATTAATAATTAAACCAAGCTCAAATACAAGTTTTGAAGCTGGATAAAAATTCAAACAGGCTTGAACAATACTATGTTCGGCTCCACCCAATTTGTTTACACTCATACATGGAAATATATCTATTGAGGCAAAAAGGCCTCACCATAGTCCAACGTAGAGGTGGCGATTCGAAATCACCGTTTTGGTTCCTAAGAATAGAGGAACCGGAACGTAAATCTCCACGTTCGGTTCAGGATGAAACCAAATCCTCTATGGTTTGAGTAGAACCATGTTTTTTCTTAATAATTTTTTGATATTTTCGAAAAAACGATTTATCAATTTCAGTTAAAAAAAGGGAAAAAGGAAAAAAAGAAATAATATTAAGTTACCTACGCATTATCTTATGGTTTAGATGAATTTTGTCCATGTAGTTTGCTGCCAACAGTTGATCCCGAAAAAAATAAAAATTGTCGATTTTAACTTTAAACTGACGGTTAAAATCACTGATTTTACGATTTTTGACAACTAGAAACTGTAACCGATTCACATGGTTCCGATTTTATTTCCTGAATCGGGTTCCAGTCAACGGTTCCGAACCTGTCGACCTTGATGCCTGTTGGGAATCCGGTTCCTTCCGCCACCACTAATTCCACACATACTTATTTCATGTGGCCATATATCCTCCCAACAGACATATATGCATATATTATATCGAATAGCTTTTTTCTTGATAAATTAATATTGTCAATAACACTTTTTGGTGATGATGCCATCTTCCAGAGAATTACAGCTCGTATGGATTCATATCTAATATATTCTTCTCATTTTCACTACAACATAAATGACATTAGATAACACAAAATTTGTAGCACTTTTTATATAATGACATTAGATATCTAACACATGTTTATAACACTTTTTATATTACAATATTTATGTAACACTTTTGTAACACTTTATCAATATATAACGCTTATATGTAACACTTTTAAATAAGTAACACTTTTTAGGTATCACTTATTTTTTTGTTATTTCTTTTGTAACGTAAATATGTATCACTTTATTTAAAAAAACACTCTTAGCAATACTATATTTTATTAATTGTAAGTTTGTAACGCTTTTTAGGCTATATTTTAGTAACACAAAATTATATAACTATCATTAAATCATGTCAATGATTTATTTAATTAATTGATGTCACACAGTAGGTGAAGACAAAAAAAAAAACTCCAAATCTAAAAACTGTAGACATCATGTACTATGTTTTTTTCTACTGAATTTATTTTCTTTTTATAAAGTATTTTAGTTTCTCTTTTATTTTTTTATTTTTTACGGAGGTAATTAATACCGTCGTATCTTGTGAAAAAATGCGCAAGTATATATTTAATTATTATTGTTTATTTATTTTTTAATATTTACTAATGGAGACAAAGTTCATCGTTAGCCTTTTTTTTAAAGTTTTTTTACTTTTTTAAAAAAAGTCACAATGAAAATGATGTTGTCAGTAATTACTTAGGAATTTTTTCCGTCAGTAAATTAGTTTTCATTATTTAATTTTTGTACTGTTAGAACTTTTTTATCTGTCAGTCAATTAATTTTATATATTTATATATTTTTTATTTTTACTGATTGAATATTGATCAATCAATGAATTCATTTTATATATTTTTGATATTTTAAATTTTTTGTGTCCTTTAATATATAACATAATATGATTTATACTGTATAATATAAAATTTGATATATACAGTGTATAATATAATTTAATATATCTTTATTATATAATATATATTATTTATACATATACTATAATTTTTATACAATTTTAATATATATGTGTGTGTGTGTGTATATAAAATAAAGCAAAATTTATAATAAGAATCAACTTAGTTTAGTGGTAAATTGTTACTTTCACATAACATCGTGGGTTCAAATCTACTTGGTGGCAAAAATAGTATTTCTATGAAGTGCTACAAAAAAGTGTTACACAAGATTCATATGTAACACTGTAGGAGTATTTTTTTTAAAGTGTTACAAAAATTGTTGATACCTTAGACTATAGGTAGCACGGGCAAGTGCAACACCATAAAAGTGCTACATATTGTCTATAGTAACATTTTATAACTATTAGGTAATATTTTTTGGGTGTTACCTAATATCATTTATGTTGTAGTGTTTTCTCGAGGTTTAAGTTTTAATTTTAGGCTGCCCTCCTCAATTTTAAAAAATTAATTTGAACACTTTTAATCTTCGTGGACGATGGACAATTAGATCTAGTAATTAGCTTCGCTGACCGAGTTTGCTATCATGAAAATGCAAATGGAATGAAATCCAATTTTGTCTTCGAATCGATTGATTGTGGTTTGACAATTTAAACCAAATAGCCTTGTGCGTATTTTTTTTTTTTTTTGGATGAGGGGAAACCCGTAATCGCTACTATTCGAGTGCGCACTGGATAAACCCTCGGGCTGAACGTATTAGCCTGCAACTACGCCAACCAGGTAAACCACACTAGGCAAACCCTTGTGCGTATTCTTAATCATATTTATATATGCATGCGATATGCATGAACGAAGCTACTTGTATTTAATTAATATACGAGGGAACTAAATATAATTAATTGCTAATGTTGCCCCTAGAAATATGATTACATGGCTCACATTTTGCTACATTTATGATATGTCATGGGTGGCTGCCTCTAGAAAAACCTCTTGAAAAAACTCGTGGCTATCTCTGCATTCCTATCTCTTTTATGACTGAGCGAACATTTAGGCTTTAGTTGGTGATCCGGACTGCTTCCCTCGTGACGATGGAATTTATCTCCATCGGTTTAGATGGGTCCTAACTTGACGTGTGATAATTTGATATATAACCGAGATATTTTCATGTGCAACTAGTGTGTTTTGGTTGGTTTTGTTTATTAGGCGTGATACTGCAGTTTTCTAGATAGTTTTGTAGGAAATTGAGCTAAATTGGAAGAAAAGTGGTAGCGCATCCCAAAAGTTAGGTCAAGAGCCAAGGATGAATGAAAACGCGACGGAAATAAGCATGGACGATCGAACAACATGGGATTACTTTCGAAAACGTGCAAAAGCGTCAACTGCTGTCAGCACTGGCAGGGTTTAGTATTTGGGCAACAACTTTCTCTAAAAAATGATATTGAGTTGATTCAAGTTTCTATGGAAAGCTAAGAGATGGAGCATTAAGACCAAGGAGCTAATTCGCGCGTTTGAGCTACATAACAAAGTCGTGCGCATGCGCACACATGTGTGTTTGACGCATCAGATATACTTTTCAGGGAGCATTTCACATGATCAGGTCGTGTTTGTGTGCACGACCCCTGTGAGATGCGATGTTGTGCAGACTTTTTATGTTGCTTTTTAAGGCAGATCACTCCAAGTCAATGATTCTGACAAAAGTCAGAGTTTTCTTCTTCTTCAAGGGTGGAAGTCTTCCAAGTTTTCTTCTCTGGGAGCTGGAAATCCTTCAATTAGGAACTTGACTGCACACATACGCAAATGTTATGGGGGGTCCTTGGGGATTGACTAGGGAAGCCCCCCTGACGCTCAAGTCAGCATGGTGAACGAGAGAGAATAAGACAATAACGAATAATAAATTAAATGTGTAGGAGAGTTATTATGAGAATATCATAATGTGTTGGTCCCAATGGGTGTGGTGCAAGGTTTAGAAGGGAAGGTTGAATAAACCTTTCCAAATTTTCACTTTTTAGTCCATTTAAAATATTTTAACAGAGTTGACTCAAATCAGCTAAGTCATTGGGGGACAGCTAGGTTGGCTTATTTCAACAAAGTTACCCACTCAGCGGACTCGGAGTTGTTGATGGTATAACTTAGCTGCGTCGATAACACTTAACTTTTCGATTGATTTTGTTTTATCAATGTAGGAAGACTTAACACCACTTGTTAATTTTAAGTACATTTTTAACACTTGTTTTTAGCAATATTATTTTTAGGTTGGGTTGACAATTTAACTTATCAGCAGATATAAACGTATGCAAGAAAGTAAAATGTTGAAAGTAAATGACCCAAGTAAATTTTATTGTGGTTCGAGGATGGGTAATTCCTCTAATCCAGTCTTCTCTAACTCTTGGAGAAATCCACTAAGTAACAGATCAGGTTACAAAGTAGTTCTTTAGTCTAGAGACGACCTTGATCACCTGAGATGGCTTCTCCCGCGACTCGGCCTCTTCACAAGACAAGGCTTTGCTTTGCTACTTGACTCCTTCAAACCCTTGGAATTAATAACACGACCTTCCAACGAGCATGAAACTTACGGTTCGATCTTGAACCTTACTACAGCTGCTTGAAACTTGGAGAGTAGACCCCTTTTGTTCTTTAAAACTTTTCCTCTTCAGCTGGTTGAAGTATTCTTTCCTTCACAGCGTGTGTTGGATCGATTTCTTTCGAGTTTTAGGCTTATGGAATTTCTTGATAAGCTTGAGAGAATATTTGCAGATATTGTTTGCTTTCAGTTGCTTAGAATGTTTGATCTCTCGTGTGTCATTCGTACTTCTCTCTTGCTTCCTCAGCCTTTTGTAGTGCTCATTTGAAAATTTGCCCATTTAAGAAATAAACTATTTTCAAATGACACTCTTGTTCGTTGGCTTGTCTTTTTTCTTCACCGCATCATTGTGATGTTGACCCTTCCTCGTATTAAATGGATCTACAACTTTTTAGGGCACGACCACAAGATTGATGTTTCCCATTGGTTTTATTCATACGCACGATTAAAGCAAAATACTTTAAGACAGATGCGGCTTGGATTTATTATTATATCGAGTAATATTCTTGACTTTCATCCAACGAATTAATGTCAATCAACTTGACTTGACTGTTGTCTTTACCCCTTTGACTTGAGTCTGCTTCATCCTTTAAGGAAAGACTCAACTGTCAGTTCAACTGGAGACTTTGGCTCTTTACTGACTTGATTGACACTTCTCCAATCTTTACCGATGTTCCTCACCGGATTTTCTTGATTGAGTCTATGCCTTCCATTTTGACCATATTCAACACCGACACAGTGGTCTTCACTTCAGTCTTTAGTTGAATTCTTGCAATCTTCAACATAGCTGACTTCACTCAGCTCATGCAGTCCTATCTACTACAAAATAAAAATACAAGAAAAATGGGGTGCCAACTTGCTATTCTAAGTTTTGCATGGTATCATCAAAATCTTAACAATAAATTTCCTAACATAATGTACTTACAAATGAATATGATAGACCTTTTTATACCTAGGAGATGGGCCCTATGGGCTGTGTAGGAGAAATCGACCTATGGGCTAGTCTCGGACTCCTTTGGGCCGGGTAATTCCATCAAGAGACCATTGGGTAATTAATATTAAATTAATTTATAAATCGAATTATATATTTAATAATTAAATATCATTTTTGCCCCAAACATAAGCCCCCCAAATTCGGTGTTATGGAGGTATGAAGTAGTGCGAGATTTAAATCGGTTCTGTGCCTGATTTTTCTTGAGATTCCTCGAAAATTTAGGAGGACCCCTCTCCTCCGGGGGTCTAAGCCGAAGAGAGTTTAACTTTCCTATAACATCGAGTGGATCCCCGTGAGAAGACCCTTTCCCTCTGGGATCTTAGCCGGAGAGGGTTTATCTTAGCCTTTGGGAGAGCTCAGCTTTAACCACGTGGTCCAATTCCTTCGCTTGGTAGAACACTTAGCGAATTTTTCTTGAAAATTTGAGGAGAGTACCCATGGAGAGTTGTAGAGAGGAGTAGAGTACATCGAGTGAATAGAGTCGAGATGAGAGCCCAAGAAGAGGGAGAGATTTCTCCAGGCACCTCTCCGAAGCGGGCAAGGGCGCCCCCTAGGCGCCCTTGTGGGGTGCACCAAAGGGCGCTCCCGTGCGCCCTCCTGTATGGAGTAGGGCGCCCCCTCGGAGGGTGGCCCATGCCCCCTGGTCCTTTATTCCTTGCGCTTTTCTCGATCTTTAGTGGAGTTTTTCCCTATGTTGAGTCAGATTTTGGATTTAGGCTTTTCTTCATTTCGTATTCCTCCGTCTTCCCCGAAGTTTAGCTTTTGATTCCTTGTCTGTTGGGACTGGTTCTTATTTTGTGCAGAGATGGACCCTTCTCTTTGGAAGGTAGCTTTAACTCCTCCGGAATGGCTGGAGATACATGTGTTTAATGTTAGTAGATGTCATTCATCGGCCATTGAGAGTGCCCTTTCGGAGCTCGGGGGCACCCTTTTGGAACTCGGAGGGAGCATCCTTTTGGAGCTTTCTCCAAATTCTTGCTTTATCATTTTGGTCTTTTTCCCACACGTGTTAGCATTTTTGCCTTCTTTTTTTTGCACGTTTTTGTCGTGGAGAAGAATTTATGAGGACTCTTGTGAGGAGGCCCCTTTTCTCCGGGGTCTTACCTGGAGGTGGGAAAACTAACTATGACCTCTCTTGTGTGGAGGCCCCTCCTATCCAGGATCTTGGCCGGAGAGGGCTTTTCCGATAACATTGAGAGGATCTCCGCTCCGTGTTCTTAGCCAGAGAGGGTTTTTTTATAACATCGAGAAGATCCCCGTGAGGAGACCCCTCTTCTCTGGAGTCTTAGCTGAAGAGGGTTTCCAAACATCAAGAGGATCCTTGTGAGGAGACCCCTCCCATCTGGGGTCTTAGCCGGAAGAGGTGAATTACTAGGACCCCTGTGAGGAGATCTTTCCCATATAGGGTCTTAGCTGGAAGGGGTCTTTCCATTCGGGATCTTAGTTGGGTGAGGTCTTTTCCTCCGATATCTTAGTCGGAGAAGGTGAATTACTAGGACCCCTGTGAGGAGGCCCCTCCCATCCAGGGTCGTCTTAGCTGGATGAGGTCTTCCCCTCCGGGGTCTTAACCAAAGGATGTGAATTACTAGGACCCCCGTGAGGAGGATTCTCCCATCCAGGACCTTAGTCGGAAAGATGGGGTTTATTGAGGAGAGCACCGAATGATTGTAGACATTTGCGGGAGCTAGCAAGATTTGCGGCTCTTAAGGTAGTGTGGCACTCTTACTGTCTAGTTTGGATAGTTTGTTAATATTTAATATCGGAACGTAACATTCCCGAGCAGTCTTGGTAACTTAAATTGTTGTGTGTTTTCAGTCTCATCTTCATGATATGGTGTGGGGCGTCCATCCCCTATGTGAATAGTAGGTTGATCTCGCCAGTGGACTTGTTCACTTGGTTTGATCTGGAGAGCTTGAATTTCTCTTTAGGGCCTCTAAAAGTTATGATGATGACTCCAATCATATGAATATTCTTCCTTTGGTGTTTGTGGCAGTGCAGAGCTTTAGCGGAGTTTGTTCGACTGATTTGGATGAGCTTCCTCTTTATGATTTTGCATTCTTCAGTGTTGTCATGTAGCTTCTATGCCAAATGTAAATGGGGCATTTCTTCAATAGGGTTTTGCGAGCGGCTCCTTAACTATTATGTTTGTTTGGAACTCAACCTTCAGTCGACTCGTGGGTGCAAGAGCCCTTGGTTGGTGTAGACTTGGTCTTCCCGAGTCTTGTGTTACAAATCATACGGGCACCTTATTTTCTCTGTTGGAGTTTGGTGTCCTCTGCCTGGGAGTGGTGTCCATGTTGACTTCATTGTACTCCTAGTAGTATGTTGGAAGTGTACTCTATGGTTTCTATATTCTTGACTTCTAAAAATGATATTAATGACTCCACAATATGGGAGTCTCTCTTGATATGAGATTAGCTGGAGGATTATGGCCCAATCATTTACTGAGATATTTTGCTTTATTTCTCTTCAAGAGATGTGAAGTGTTGACATCCCTAGGAGTAGTTTCACCGATATAGTTGAGCGAATTGTGATTCCACTTTTCGAGGTTTGGGGTTTTAGACTGGCTCTCCTGAGTGTCCTCAAGGCCGGTATCATTCATGGTTCAACTTTCTTCATCTATGGAGTCTTCAATTCTCCATTGAGTTGAGCATTTCTTTCTCCTTTCGTGTTTGGGTGTACCTCTACGATGAGTGGAGATTTTATAGAGTTCCCTCTAGCTGAGGATGGTTCATTGACAAGTCGTCTAGGGAGTTCTATTTTTCTGTAATGAGTTGTTTGCTTCAGAAATAGCTTGACTAGTCTGGATGGCTCTTGGATCCTTAGCTCGAACGCCGAGGGGAGTTTGTGTATATCCTTTTTGGACTTCAAGGTTTGTCTGTCCTCCATCAATGTGATGGCTTCTTTAGTGTATGGTTGCTTTGCAGTTCATTGTTCCTCTCTTCCGTTCTAGTCAAGTGAGGGTCATTTTTCATGCAGCTTCTGTTGCGGCCTGCAACGACAAGGTGCCCTTACGAGGGGTCTTAGTGCAGCTGGCGGAGCTCGGCTACATCCTCGGATGGCTCTGGGAATAGATTGATGTCTTATAGCATTTTGGGTAGCTTCATTGAGCTGGAGAGCTTCTTGGGTCCATCGGACTTATTGGATGGCCCTTTAAGCAAAGCAAGGGCTCCCCCTTGAGCGGGTTTGGGCGCTCCCTTTAGCCGGACATGGGCGCCCCCTTGAGCTCTCTGAGTTGTTGAATGGCGCCCCTCTGGAAGGAGAGGTTTATCCTCATGTCTTCTCAGCAGTCTGCCTTCTTAAGTCGTGCATTAACTCTCTTTCTGGTTGTTTTACTTGAAAAAGATGAGCCATGGTCTCCGGATACTTCATTCCTTCTGATGGAGAATTGTCGTGCAAATGCACTATTGACCTTGTACATCCCAGTGATTGATCCAGCTGGGAGCTTATCGAACCAAATTAGCGCACTTGGTCAGATTTGTCCAGAACGCTTTACAATAGGAAGCGTCCATCATGTCATAGAGATACGACTTCAGATAGAATTTGTTCAAGTGTTCTTGGGGGACCTCTGGTCCCTCATACTCCGGGAGGCTAGAGATGTTGATGTCCAAAGGCAATGACTTGGCCAGGATGGCTGGTGCTAGTGAACTTCCTCCCTATAGATATGGCCCGCGAGTTAGCTTGCCTGATATACTTCACCGCCTGCGACTCTTGTGCGGGCTTGTGAATGTGACTTGGGAGTTTTAGGCTTCATTTCCAGCTTCTCTTCCAGTAGGAGCATGCTGGCCTCATTGATTTTCTCCAAGTCCTTCATTTCTTTTATCTTCTTCCCCAAGGCTAGGGTCTTTAATATCTGGCGGAGCTTGAGGGAGGTCTTTATGCGGTTCCGCTGCAGCATGATTCCTCGAAGCCACTTGGGTAGCTTCTTCGAGCAGGGCTTGGAAGGTTTTTTGCGTTAAACAAACTTCTTGAGCAGGACCCCCCCCAAGGAGGAGGAGGTGGCACCATTCTTTGTTGTGGCGGAGGAGGGGGGTTGGTCTCTCATCTTCAATGTGATAGTTCTTTTTGTTGATTCCTGGCTCCATAGCTAGCAGCTTGGGATTCTTCAGCTAGTGGCGACTCTTCATAATTCTTACTACATCTTTCATCTATTCTTCCCTGAGCTCCCAAGTTAGGGTCTTCAGTGGCGGGCAGAGCCCGGGGCAGTCTCCTGGGTTCGTGCCACCACTTGATGCTTGAAAGTATCCCGAGCAGCTTTATCTAATAGAGCTTGCAAGGCTTCCCATGTATGGTGAACTTTTTCATAGGGTCGAACCCCTTTTCTGTGCAGCGTGGGCAGCGCCCTTTACTCCCGTGAGGGAAGTGGCATCCAAATGATGGGCAGGTAAATTTATTTAATGGATGAAGCTCCTCCAGGATGGAGGTGGTGGTGCCCTTTCTTCTTGTGGGGGAGGCAGTGCACCTCCGGTGGAGAGGTAGCTGGCCTCCCGCCTTCTTGATGGTAGTTCATCTTGCTGGTCTCTGGCCGCAGGGCCTGCAGCTTGGGATCCGGCTCCATAAGCTTGAGGCCAGGTCCACGTCTTCATGTGCTATTGATGTTCCCACAGACAACGTCAAAATTATGCTGCTTTTTAAGATAGATCACTCCAAATCAAGGATTCTAACAAAAGTCAGAGTCTTCTTCTTCCCAGGGGGGAAGTTTTCCAAGTCTTCTTCTCTGGGAGATGGAAAATTTTCTATTGGGAACTGGCCTGCACACTTATGCAAATGTCACGGGGGTCCCCGTGGGCTGCACATGGAGGCCCCTTCGACGCTCAAGTCATCATGGGGAATGAGAGAGAATAAGACAATAATTTAATACTGAATTAAATGCGTAGGAGAGTTATTATGAGAATATCAGAATGTACTTGAAAATGAATAGAATGACTGTTGGGAAATTTATTGTTTAGATTTTGATGAATGCCATGTAAAACTTAGATTAGAAATTTGGCACCCCATTTTCCTTGTAATTCTTATTGTAATAGATAGGGTTATGCAGTGAGTCAAGTCGGCTATGCACAGGAATACAAGAAGTCAATCGAAGACTAGAATGAAGACTCATTTGTGAAGCGGTGATTGTGTGCAAAGAAGAAATGTCAAAGACTCAATTGAAGGAGTATCGGTTGTGAGGCAGTGAGAGAAGAAGTCGATTAAGTCAACTCAAAAGCCAAGTCTAGTTGAAGTGACATATGAGTCCTTCAATCATTAGAGTAGACTCAAGTCACACTGGGAAAAGCGCATTTGCAAGAGAGGAGTTAAGCGAAAAGAATCATTTGCCGAAAGTCAAGAACATTACTTAAACAAGTAATATTTCCATGCTACCATGCTTAAAGTGCTCGATCCATAAACGTGCAAAAAGAATAAACCAAAGAGAAGCACTACACCTCGTGTCAGAACCTGAACAACTGGACATTCATTTTATACAAGGAAAGGTCTACATCTCAATATTGAAGACCAAGAAAAGACAAGCCAACGAAATAAAGTGACTTTTGAAAATCAGTCTATCTCTTCAACGGCCAGATTTTTTAAAGTTTACTATAAAAGGCTGAGGAATCACATTGAGAAAAGGTTACCTTGGTTAACCTGAACCTTGCATATCTGAGATAACAAGCTTTATTCATCTGTAACCTGCAAAAATATTCTCAAGTTATTCTAGCAAAATCCTCAAGCCTAAATCTCGAAGGAAATCGATCTAACACTAAGCTGTGAAGGAAAGACAACTTCAAACTGTTGAAGAGGAAACTTTTGAAGAAGCAAAGGGTCTACTTTCCAAGGAGGATTGTAGGAAGGTTCAGGTTGAACCAATCTCAAGTTATTGGAGGGCTTCGTGATCAAATCCAAGGAGCTTGAGAAAGTGAGTGAAGTAGCAAAGCGACATGCCACTGTGAAAAGGCCGAGTCGGACTAGAGAAGCGGTGAGTGATCAAGGCATCTCGGTGAGTCCCAAAGGAGCAAGTCAGGTTTGTGTGATCAAGACTTGTATACGGGTGATAACCACTTTGTAAAGCGATCATTACTTAGTGGATTCCTCCGGGAGTTGTGTAGGTCCCAAGGGTGTGAGTGTAAGGTTTAGAAGGGGGTTTGAATAAACCTTACCAACTTTTCAAATTTAGTCCTTTTAAACATTGAGTTAATACTACACAACTAAGTCCTTGATGGACAGACTAAGTTAGTTAATCGGCGAGTTAGTCACTCAGCGAGACTCATTGAAATTTGTTGATAGAATAACTCAATTTTTTTAACTAAAGACTTAACTTGAGTTGATATGTTTTCATCGGAAGACTTAACACCCTTGATTTTGGTTTAAGTTTGTTTCAATACTTGGTTTTAGCACTTTGTTGATTATAAATTGGATAGCAAATTTATCGTGAGATATAAATGTAATATGTAGAAATTAAAGTCTTTGAAATGTAAATGACACAATAAGTTTTTATAGAGGTTCGAAGATGGGGTAATTCTTCTACTCCTCTCTTCTCTAACTCTGGAGGAATCCACTAAGTATTGATCAATATACTGAGTGGTTAACAATCCGAGATACAAGTCTTGATCACACAGCTGACTTGATCCTTTGGGACTCAGTCTGGAGATGCCTTGGTCACACAGCTGGCTTCTCATACGACTCAGCTTCTTCATAGGGCAGCTGCCTTGCTACTACAACCCACTTGCTCAAGTTCCTTGGACTTGATCACGAAGCCTTCCAAAAAACTTAAGCCTGGTTCGACCTTGAACCTTCCTACAATCCTTCGTGGAATGTAGACCCCTTGATTCTTTAAATGTTTCCTCTTCAACTGATTGAAGTCGTCTTTCCCTCACAGGTGAGTGTAAGATTGATTTCCTTCGTAATGTAGGCTTGGGGATTGAGCGTTTAATAACTTGAGAATGTTTCAGGTTACAAGTGTTTCTTTCTTGTTTGTATTCAATTCTCAAATGGTCAAGGTAACCTTTTCTCAAATAAACTCCTCAGGCTTTTATATTGGTCTTTCAAAAATCTGCCCGTTGAAGAGATAGGCTTATTTTTGAAAGTCACTTGTGTTCGTTGGCTTGTCTTGTTGCAGTTCTTGGAATTGACATTTCCTCTTATAAATGATCCTTGACTTTTGGAGATCGACACGTGCGATGCTTCCCATTGGTTTATTCCTTTTGCACGCTTAAAGGGTTGTGCACTTTAAGAAAGGTAGTATGGAAGTATTACTTGTTTAAGTAATTCTCTTGATTTCTGTGCAACGGATCTCTTTCAGTTATCTCGACTTGACTGCATTTCCTTGCCTTCCCCAGGTGACTTTGAGTCAGCTTCCAATCATTGGATGACTCTTCTGTCACTTCAACTTGAGACTTGGCTATCTTGAGTTGACTTGACTGATACTTCACTCAGCTGCACCTTCAGTCCAGTTCCTATATTCTCTTCTTTGCCATACTCAGCTGCCTCACAGTGAGTCTTCCTTCTAGTCTCCAGTTGTCTTCTTGCATGTTTAGGTATAGCTGACTTAACTCAGCTCAATCAGCTCTATCTATTACAATGCAATTTACAACAAAAATGGGGTGCCAACTTCCTATTCTAAGTTTTACATGGCATTCATCAAAATCTACAAAATAATTTCCCTACAATTTCCCCCTTTTTGATGATGCCAAAACTTAAAACATACATCAATAATTAAACAGCAAAGATACATACAGGCAAATGTAGAATCACAGAATGTATGCTTAGAATCGATCTTTTATTGATCATAACATTCTTGTTCTTTACATAGCTTTGTTTACAAAGTGTATCGAGCTTGAATCAAAAGAAAATGTATCGAGCTTAAATGGACCTTAAAGTAACCATCTTTGTTCTATATCTACACAAGTATAAAAATTGTACAATTTTATTCAATGTCTGAAAAGACTTACATAAGAATGTATTTACATAGTAAAATACACGAAGGGGTGGACAACAACACTTCATCTCCTTGATGCCTCCTTCTTTCATCTTCTTGACTCTGTCATCTTGACCTTCTTCTCTTTTTCTCATCTTGACCGCCTTCTTCTTTTCATAAGCCCTTACAGCGACTTCATCTCTTCTCAATTTTTCTTGTCTTTCCTCCCATGCATGTTTGTCTTTTATTTTCTTCTTCAATTCTCTTCACATACTCGGCGTTGTTCTTAGCCACTTGCGGGTTGGCTACTTCGTCAAATCCAGGCCATAGATCCCTCCTTTCTTGCACGGATCTATATACTCAATATTTTTGGGCGGAGGTCTGGTGCGAAACCTCTTCCTCCACCACTTTGCTTCTTCCTCTTCCTTTGGCGTGTCTTTGTCTTTGGGGTCTTCTTTTTCCCGGTGAGTGACTAGCGAGTGACCGCGAGAGAGATTGCGATGATCTGCTGCTGTCGGCTACTTCACATAGTGTGAGACCTTTTTCCCAGTACAAATCCCAGGCTTGAGCGTGGACATATTTGCAAAGTAACCTTGAATCGGCGTCTTGAATTCATCAACGAGATCTTGGCTCGGTTCCGGCATACGAAATGGCATAGGTGTCTCTGTGCATTGGAATGCCTCCATATTGTTTCGAGAATATCCATAACTCGGACATCCTTCCTTCCTTCCACTTTCTTCATCCTGCTTCAACTTTCTTTCTCTTTTCAACCATAGGTACATCAGAGTGTTGGAGTGGCAGAGTCATTGGGAGTTTCTTGATAGTATCGGTGTGACAAGACCTTGTTGAGGGTTTTAGCAATCATCAAGGTCAAACCTTTCGAACCTTCCCTCTCAACGACTTCCCTTTCTTCTCTCTTATTACTTCATCATTGTCTTTCCCTTCACAGTGCTTCCTCCTTCTCAGCTTCAGATCCCTTCAGCGCCTTTAGGTATTCCTCTTCCCCTTTTTTAGCATCATCAAAGGAGAGAGGAACCCCTGAAACAAGCTAGCAAGCAAGAAGTCTAGTCTGGCGATAGCCGAGTTACGCCAAATCTGGCTGCGGAGTATCTTTGCCGCGGAACTCGGTGCGGGTGGCGTTGGATTCAATTTTACCAACTTCATCTCGGCCATGAGAAGACTGAATTTTCGATCCTTATTCTCTTCCACGTGCGGGAGCTCGTTCTTATTGTGTTCACGCGGCTTTATCTACGTGGTGTGAGATTCATGCATTTGTTCGATGTGCTCTTGCAATTTTGTCTTTGCATCAACATTCTCGGCCCGCGGGACTAGCAACTTGTTGAACAATGTCTGAAATATCGAGCTTGTTCCACACGCATTGTCTGTTCTTTGTTGCCACAACTCCGGATTCGACTATTATGCCTCGCAAATCGGCGATAAGGTTGGCGTCTGTTATCGGCCTCATGCCCGGTGAGGCACAGTGCCTCCATCTTTTCAATCTCGGCAAATAAGGCTTTGAAGACTTCACGAACTTGATTGTCTCCTCTATTTTGGTGACGGCCAAGCGGCGTCAAAGTCATAGTCAATTTGGAACAATGGTGTCGATGGAATAACATGGTCGGTCTGCGGAGGCGCTCGCGATCTCTGGCCGATTCTTGAGGGAGGTTGAGTACCTCCCGGAGAGAAAGGAAATGATTCTATGAAAGGATCATCACGGGCAAGCGGAATCGTTCAATGATAAATGGTGCTCGTGAAGTCCCCTGTGGGAGTCGAACTGCTGCGGCTTGGGGAGCTGCGCGATGGACTCTGTTTGATTGTGATGCATTTGTGAAGTCGACCCAACTTCGAGCCTCAAATTTGTCTCAATAGCTTCATCGGTCTCAAATGGTTTTCCAAATGAGTTGGTAGTCCTCGGCCTTGCTCGAGCGTCATCGGACGATGGCGAGATTGCCATGGGTGGCTCATCATCAAAATTGAATGTTTGGCGAGTAGACTTGAGGTCGGACTTACTCGTGGTTGGAACATCCTCGGTGAGTCTTTTGGATCTACAATAGGGGATGACTCGGCTTCATCTTCACCTTCGGATACCGAGAAAAGTTACATCGGGATTATCACGGGAGTCGTGAAGAGCACTTATCTCCTTTTTACGATGGATCAATGATGGCGGGAGGGATGTTTTGTGCCTCGTCTCTTTACCCGGGAAGTCTCAACCTCCCGGCCTTCATTACCTCTGCGGTCTCAAGCTGCGCGAGGGCATGGACATCCCCTTCCACGATGTCGGTTTGTCTTGGGGTCTTCTATGGTGGCATCCTTTGGAGTCTCAACTCCATGGATTGCACTTTTAGTGCCAGTGTTAACTCCCGGGCGGTTCCTTCTGTGCCTCGTTGCATCGGCGGCGTCATTGCTTTGCGGAAGCGATTGGCACCTCAGTGAGAGCAGTCTCAACTATCTGAGCCTCGTTGATGACAACTTGCTGTGTAATCTGTGGTTGTTCCTTCTCCACTTCGCCTCTGAGATTCATTGTGGAGTCAGCTGCTGCATCCTCCGACCTTGCTGCAGTGGAGGGAGTTTTCCCCTCAGCTGGCACACCAACTGTGTGACTTGGAATGGGGTCACTCGTCTCCAGACTCCCTGCTGTTCCCATTGAGTATGCAGCCGTTGGCGCAGGTGGTAAGACACCTTCATTAGGGGTTGGCTCGACTGGGGTCCCCACAATCCCAGTTTCATCGCCATTTCCCTTAACACCTTCCTCCGAATGAGCTGGGGAAGTGGTGGCAGCAACAGTAGTGGCAATCTGCTGCACCACTCCCATGGGATCAACTTCTAGCTGTGATGTGGAAGACTCCCCTGGTCCTTCCAACATCCTTTGCTCATGTACGGCTCTGGATTCCCGCATGGCTTGCTGCATCTCTAATTCTTACATGCGCGGCGGGGTCCATATCATCATCTTCACTCCCGGAAAAATGTCGAGATGAGGATGTGTATGTTCGATGGTTCGATAAAAGGACAAAGACTGGCCTTTTCACGAGCCTCGGCTTTCTCTGCTGTCTCTCCTTCTCCTTGTCCTTGAGGATCTGCAAGATATCATGCAATTTTCTTCATCCGATTGCTTGGACCCGCACGGTGGTCACCCCAAGAAAGTTCAACGATTCCTCTTCTTCTTCGATAAACTCGGTCTTTGGAAGCTGTTCCTGGATCGACTCAACTTCCACTTCCTCCACTCTCGACGATTTTGGATGTCTGGATAAGGTGGGGATAGGATCATCACATCATCATCATCTCTATCATCTTCTCCTTGCTTTGTCCCTCATTCTCGGGGATAGAAGGTAGCAAGCTTTGGTGCTCCATACCGTCAGTGCGTGCATTGCGGGAAGGGATATAACCTGTCAATAGGCGAGTTTGCTTTCTCGGCTACTTCTTGTGTCTCATTTGTTCGAACTACAGTTTGTGTCTTGATTTGCCTCTGATTGCCTTGACGAGACTTGGTTGTTTCATCAATAATTTACGGAGACTCTACTTCTCAAGCGATCTCAGTGTCTGTTTTGGTGAGTGGTGACTCGGCCCGGTTTCTCAAGCTCGGACGTTTGAAGATTCTTCTTCTTCTCTTTGTTTGTACCGGAGGACTTCTAGTTCGGATAGGGTTTCTTCGAGTCTGGCGGCGGGGCGTGCCGTCTTCTTCTTTTGAGGAGGCGGGTCGTCGTGGCTTATCGATTCTCATTTTCTTGACTAGGAGAAGGTATTTGAGATTCCTTCTCCGTTGTGGCTGAGGGGGGAGACACGGCTGGGAAAGCGGTGACTCGGCTGCGAAGGGCGGGAAGCGATTTCTTTTTCTTTCTTTGCGAGGCGGCGATCTTCTTAGCGGGAAGCGACCTTCTTTTGAGGAGGGAGGCAATTTGTATCATCGAGTCGTGATTCCCCCTCACTCATATCGGCTCTCTTAGCATAGGCTCTCTTAAATGCGTCGAGAGAGGTTTGATCGAAACATCCTCTTGTTTACATGGGCACCTTTCCATGTCGAAGAGGACTTCCTTTACTTCCATCATTCGGCCAATCACCGGGCCGTATCCCGAGGAACCTCCAAATGTACCATCCTCCTTGAAGGATTTATTCCCAACGATTACAGCGATCTGCTTTGTATACAAACTCAGCCCGATTCACTTCTTCTCTTCAATAATCGCGGCCATCACGATCAACTTTGCTTTGCACAACTAGTCAAAGCTCCCAAATTTGATGTCTATGCATTTTGGCAACGATGTCGGCAATTTGTGGTAGTCCTCATACTGCGGACCTCTTATTAGTTGTATAGACTACTTTCGCGGCACGATCGGACTTGGCTACTTCCTTCCAGCGGCGGCCAGGTCGACATAAGCTTCATAAATTTCGAGCACTCCTTCCACCGCAACAAGTAGTGTTGCGGATCATGGCGATAATGGTGAACTCCTTTCCATGAGCAGAGGACTTGATGCCCTCGCGTGAACCTCGTTCACGTAGAAGCTATGCGACCTCTTCTACATAGGTCATTGGGAACTCCATCGTCAAAAATGGTCTTAATCAAGATTTTTCCGTTTTTAGCAATCTTCTTCCGCGAGGTGTCGTCGGACCCTTGTTTAACCATACCATCGAAGTCCACACGTGGGCCGGTGTGTATTTGCTTTCCTAGCTTGACAAAATCATACGTAGATGCCATTTCGAGATGTTTTACCGAACGAAACTTGAAAACCGAGTTTGAAGATTGATAGGGTTTTGAGAGAAAATGCCTTTTGCTTTCGAGAGAGAGATGAAACAGTTTTGGGTAAAGTGAGTGAGAAACGGACAAAATGGTTTAAGTATGTTTTATGAAAGGACGTGCGGGGGTTTTGAAATTTGATCATGATCAACGGCTTAGATCTTGCGCGCCGATTAGCATTTAAGTTCTCGCATTTAATGCGGCAACATTTATATCAATCATAAGCTTGGTGTGCGACTTTTGGTTGTACGTCATAATTATCTTGGCGTCATTCTTAAAAACATTCCCGCTTAGTAAAAGCGACCGCGTTTTTGTCACTTTGCTCATAAATGACTTAGCTTACTCCTTAGCTGATTCAATCCTTCTTCTCTCTATTATCCTTGTGACTCTGTTTGTCGGTGACTCGTCTGGTGACTTTCCGATCTGGTGATTCACTTAGGCTGAATCTGAGTTCAACTCTTTTTCCTCTTTTCATGTTTCATCTCTTTTCTTTGAGTCTTACAGTGTCAACTCAGCTCAATTAACCTAATTCATGCTTGAGTTCTTCAAATCTTGACTAACATAATGGTTTTGTGAAAATGTCGATAGCCAACTTGTTTATCGGTTGAAATATATTCAAGGTGATGTCCTTCTTTTCAACATGATCTCTTATGAAGTGATATCGACATCAATGTGCTTTGTTCTTGAATGCAACACGATTTTGAGTGATTGCAATTGCACTTGTGTTATCACACATAATTGGAATTTCTTTTTCCTCAACCTCATCGTCTCTCGGCTCTTTGTCTCATCCATAAGACTTGGGCTGTGATTTGCCCGCATCTATGTATTATGCTTGGTATGGAGGTGGCTATTGAATTTTGCTTCTTGCTAAACCAGGAAATTAGCCTATTTCCAAGCATTTGACATGTGCACGAGGTGCTCTTCTTCAACCAACCCTACATCCGGCATAGTCGAATCTGAATAACCAATTGGCTTGAATCCACCTTCCTTTGGATACCATAAGCCAACTTCTTGGTTTCCTTTCAAATATCTCAAAATTCTCTTGGCTACGATCATGTGGCTTTCTTTTGGAAGCGATTGAAATCTTGCACATACACCTACAACAAAGGTGATGTCTACGCACCTTCTTTGTGAGATAGAGCAATGATCGATAAGTCTTATGTATCTTGTTTGATCTATGAGGCTTGCCATCTGCATCCATATCCATTTTGGTATTTGTATTCATTGGTATTTTCACGAGAAGACTTCTCTTCCATACCAAATTTTTCATTAAATCTCTGGTGTATTTTGTCGACTTATGAAGGTTCCATCCTTGGCTATTTCACTTGAAGTCGAGGAAGAATGTCGGCTCTCCCATCATGCTCATTTCGAATTTGCTTTGCATGAGATTTGAAAATTTATCACCATGACTCTTTGTTTGTGGATCCAAAGATGATGTCATCCACATATATTTGAACAAGCGTATACTCTTCCTATCTTGAATTTTGAAGAGTGTTACTGTCCACTTTGCCTTTTGTGAATCTGTTCTCGATCAAGAATTGTGACAATGTATCATACCATGCTCTGCGGGTGCTGTTTCAATCCATATAGAGCTTTCTTGAGTTTGTATACTTTATCTCCAAGAGTCTTACTGCTCAAATCCTGGAGGTTGTTCAACATACAATTCTTCTTCCAATAAACCATTAAAATTGCACTCTTTACATCCATTTGATATACAATAAAGTTCTTGTGAGCTGCATAGGCAAGAAACATCCTTATTGCTTCCAATCTTGCCACGAGGAGCAAATGTTTCATCAAAATCTATCCCTTCTTCTTGGCAATATCCTTTGGCTAACAATCTTGCTTTGTTTCTTACCATCGGCTCCCTCCAAGTCAAGGAAGATAGGCCAACCAAGAAGAAAACGAGACATCAAAAAGCTAAATATCAAAGAGGCGACAATCCAAGAATGGAAAGAGTGATCAAAGGTTGAAAATCTATGCTAGAAGCTGCAGGCAACCAGGTCACTATGTCATTGATTGCCGATATCTGTAGTCAACAAATATAGGAATGAAGAAAAAAGAAAGGTCTTGAGAGAAAGAAGACAAAAAAAAAAAAAAAGGCAATGTTGGGCTGCGAGAGATTTGAGACAACCAAGTCAAGAGACACAAATGATTGAGAAAAAGTAGTGAAGGCGACTACTCAAGTGACTCGAAGAAGAAGCCTTGATCGTTTGATGGCCAAGGAAGCAAGACCAACCTGACCAAGAAGATGAGGTACAATCTAACTCATCACACTCGGTTCTAGTGATAGTGAATGTGACACACACACTTCATAACCCATGATCTTTATGATTCATTAGGCAAAATGATGAAAGATTTTGAACACATTAAATCCTCACACACACTACTAAATGAGGAAAAAAGCCTACTCAAGAGTCAAAACTCACAGCTGACTAAGGAGTTGAGTACTCTAAGTCAAATAGCTGATGAGAATGAAAGTCTAAAAACTGAAAATGCTAAACTAATAGCAGAGATAACTGCTATAGAAAAGAGGGAAAATGACCTCAAAAATGTGATTGCCTCATTCACTAAGGCATCTAAATCATTGGATGATCTTATTATGAGTCAAAGAGAATGTGGAGACAAAACAGGCTTAGGATTTAATTCCTCTGTGCTATGTCAAGCTCCAAAAGTGATTTTGGAAAAAGGATCTTCAAGCAATGAAGTATCTCAAAAATCCAAAACTCCAAATGGTGCACACACATCTATTCCAAAGCACAATCACAAGCAAACAAGCGGCCTTGCTCTGAAGGAAAAGGAAAACAACCGATTGATTGTCTTTGAGAGGGACAGTGAGAAGAAATCGGCCGAGTTCCTCGGCAAACTCCAAGCGAAATACTCTGTAAAGAAGAAAGCAGAGCTACCAAAAACCCCAGGAAGTTCTATAAAAGAAATACATATGAAGGGAATGGTAGAAAGCACCCAAGCCAAATGGAATAATGTGAACTATCAGCAAAGACCTATGGAATATAAGCCCAAATGGCAAAGGCCTAGAACTCAGCAAAAGCCATTCCAAAGGTATAAGAGCTTTCATCAGCACACATATGCACCTAGGCACTACACTCAGAGACATCACAACTACCCAAAGAGGGCAATTGCTAAAACACCTACACAGGCATACAGACAAAAGAGACAGTTGTATGAACCTAGAACCCCCAAGCAATTTGCCAAAGTTAAGTATGATTATGGCACTGATAGATGGCAACCTCTTGGAGTCAAATCATTTGGCTATAGGTTGGTTGGATCATCTTACAATACTAATCCCTCAGGACCCAGACAAGTATGGGTGCCTAAAACTTAATTTCCTTGATTGCAGGTTCAAGAAACAGTTGAGTGCCAAGGAACCTGGTACATGGATAGTGGTACATTCCCGGACACATGACGAGAAACAAGAAAAATCTGTCAAAATTCAAGGAAGTCGAGGTGCAAAAGTCATATTTGGAGGAAATGAAGCCCCAGGAGAAATAAGAGGCATTGGATCCATCAAGAAAAATGGATTAGAAATCACAGATGTTGCATATGTTGAAGGACTCAACTTCAACTTGCTAATCATCAGCCAACTCTGTGACAAGGGTTATAATGTTGGATTTAACATGGGTATATGCCAAATCAAGGATAATGAATCAAATGAAGTTGTGTTGCAAGGATGCAGACAAAAGAACATGTATGTCGTGGATTGGTCAACTGCAACACCAAGCACACAATCTATTAGTAAAGAGCCACGGTGAGTCAAGTCAAGTTTGTGGCACAAGAAAAATGAGTCACCTGAATTTCAAAATGATTAACAAGCTTTCGAGCGATCTTGTGGAAGGACTTCCAGGACTCGATATACAAGAAGGAGAATATATGTGACGCATGTCGAAGGAAAACAAATCAAATCATCATTCAAAGAAAAGACATGTCCATCTTCAACAAGAATATTGCATCTGCTACATATGGATCTATTTGGTCCAGTTGAACCAGCTAGCATAAGTGGGAAGAAATACACCTTGGTAGTAGTAGATGACTACTCAAGATATACATGGACAATATTCATGTGTAAGAAGAAAGAAACTCTCTGAAACTACCACATGATGAAGAGGATTCAAAATGAGAAAAGTCAAACCATTATCAAAATAAGATCGGAGACGGAAGGCGAGTTTGTCAATGGTATAATAACTCGATATTGTATTGAAAATGGTATTGGTCATGAATTATCTGCGACAAGGACTCCATAGCGAGAATGGAGTTGCGAAAAGAAGGAATAGAACTCTCAAAAGAAGCGGCAAGGACCATGTTAGGTGACGGGGTTACCTAAAGATTTTGGGGTGAAGCAATAAACACAACATGCTACACTCAAAATAGATGCATGATAAGCAGATAGGTGACAAAGACTCCTATGAGATTTGGACGGGGAAAAACCAAATGTTGCATATTTTAGAATATTTGGATGTAAATGCTTCATCCATAACAATGGCAAAGATAATTTGAAGGCTTTTGATGCTATACACGATGAAGGTATCTTCTTGGGATACTCAATGAAAGCAAAGCCTACAGTACTCAACAAGAGGACTATGGTTACGGAGGAATCCATTCATGTGGTGTTTGATGAGCCAAATGTAAATGGAGAAGACATTGAAGAGTCGATAGATAAAATTTGAATCAACCAACCATGCGAGAATAGTCCTATCTTTGGTAGAAAG
This sequence comes from Rehmannia glutinosa, assembly GCA_016081115.2. NCBI lineage: Eukaryota > Viridiplantae > Streptophyta > Magnoliopsida > Lamiales > Orobanchaceae > Rehmannia > Rehmannia glutinosa. The sequence continues at coordinate 21,127,398 of CM071935.1, read as the reverse complement.
TGGAATTATAAACCAGGATGAATATGAGATAGTGAGTCTCAAAAATAGTGAAGCTATGACTAAGTCATGACGAGAGAGCTGATCAAAGCAACATAGATGCAAGGCAGTCAATCCAGCTAACTTACTCCAACTTTGATGTAAGATGGTGAGAGACCATCCACGAGAACTAGTGTTTGGAGATATAAGAGAAGGCGTCAAAACAAGATCCGAGAACTCAACAAGAAGCTATGTTCACATGCTTTATCTCACAAATAGAGCCTAAAGATGTGTCACAAGCATTGGATGACACACATTGGATTCAAGCTATGCAAGAAGAAGTGAATTAGTTTGAAAGAAATAAAGTATGGGAATTGGTTCAAAGACCCACCCATCAAAATGTTATTGGCACTAAATGGGTATTGAAACAAGATGAGCGAGGAAGGTTACGTGGTAAGAAACAAAGCAAGATTAGTAGCCAAAGGATATTGCCAAGAAGAAGGGATAGATTTTGATGAAACATTTGCCCATGTAGCAAGATTGGAAGCTATAAGGATGTTTCTTGCCTATCGACTCACAAGAATTTTATTTTATATCAAATGGATGTAAAGAGTGCATTCCTTAATGGTTTATTGGAAGAAGAAGTGTATGTTGAACAACCTCCGAGGATTTGAGCGAGAAGACTCTTGGAGATAAGGTATACAAACTCAAGAAAGCTCTATATGGATTGAAACGCAGGCACCCAGATCATGGTATGATACTCTGTCACAATTCCTGACTTAGAACGGATTCACAAAAGGCAAAGTGGATAGAACACTCTTGAGAATTCAAGATTGGAGCGGACTCAAGTCACACAGGGAAAAGGCGTGCAAAGAGAGACAAGCGAAAAAAGAATCCGTTGCACGAGTTAAGAATATTGCCTAAACAAGTAATACTTCCATGTTGGCATGTCTTAAAGTGCTCAGTCCCAGAAGCGTGCAAAAGGAATAAACCAATGGGAAGCACTGCACCTTGTGTCAGACTCTGAAAAACTGAAGGCTCATTTAATACAAGAAAATGTCAATATCAAAGGCTGCAACAAGAAAAGCCAACGAACATAAGTGACTTTTGAAATCAGCCTATCTCTTCAATAGGCAGATTTATAAAAGTTCACTATAAAAGGCTGAGGAATCACTTTGAGAAAAGGTAACCTTGGTTACAGACCCGAACATTCAAGCTATTATTCGAACTGTAACCTGCAAAATTCTCAAGTTATTCAAGCAAATCCTCAAGCCTAAATTTCGAAGGAAATCAATCAAACACCAAGCTGTGAAGGAAAGTCAACTTCAAACTGTTGAAGAGGAAACTTTTGAAGAATAAAAAGTCTACATTCCAGGGACGATTGCGAGAAAGGTTCAAGGTTGAACCGTCTCAATTCAAAAGCTTGAGCAAGTGAGCTGAAGTAGCAAGGCGCGCCGCCCTGAAGAAGAAGCTGAGTCGGACGAGAAGCCAGACTATGTGACCAAGGCATCTCAGGTGCAGTGAGTCCCAAAGGATCAAGGCAATTTGTGTGATCAAGACTTGTATCGGGTGATAACCACTCTGTACTCGATCAATACTTAGTCGATTCCTCCGGGAGTTGGAGAAGATGGATTAGAAGAATTACCTCATCTTGAACCCCTAAAAATTATTGTGTCATTTACATTTCAAAGACTTAATTCTGCATTTATTTTATATTATTGATAATTTGCTATCAAACCGATAATTAAGAAAGTGCTAAAACCAAGTGTTAAAACAAACTTAAACCAAATTCAAGGGTGTTAAGTCTTCCGCTGAAAATTTCATCATTTGCCAAGCTAAGTATTAGACTAAACATCGAGTTATTCTATCAACACTCGAGTCCGATCTGTTTGAGTGGCTAACTCTGTTTGGTTAACTAACTTAGTTGTCCATCAAGGACATAAGCTGTGAAATTAACTCGAACTAATTTAAAAGTACTAAATTGAGCAGTTGGTAAGGTTTATTCAACCCCCTTCTAAACCTTACTCACACCCCTTGGACCTACAATAATGTTTTCTGTTTTTCTTCTTAAAAATGTAGATTTGTGTACCAATTTGCTACATGCAACATTATACTTGTGTTGTCATCAACTTTGTTCATGAAAAAGTCAATATCTCGACAATTTGGCGCATCATGAAGATGTTGCTTTTATTATTTCCGTTTTGCAAAATTGGTGGAAAGTTATTTAGTTGATGTTACTTAATTATTGATGTCAATTTTCATGTGAAAAGTATCAAATTTCACTTGAAAAGTATTACTCATTACCGTAATACTTTGAAGAGAAGAGTATCACTTTTCATGTTAAAAGTATTTGTTTCTTTATTTGAAAAATAAATAAATTATACTTACTTGTTGATTTCACTTTATTTTCCGCAAAGAGAAATGCGTATTTTCTTAAAGCGAGAAAAACCATCCAAAGTTGATGATGTTGCGAAATATATCGTTGAGAATGTAAATTTTCCTTGGCAAAGAAAACTAGCCATATTGATTGTGGTGTTTTAAATGCACCACATGAAAAATTTTCGGGGAATCTTGTGTCTTGAGAGAACAGTTTGCATAAGGTATGAATCTTTTTTTTATTATAAAATTAGATTAGATTGTTCAAAAATATTTATTTTGTTTTCATTAAACGTCGAACGATGCAAATTAATGCCTTCTTACTGTACAAGAATTATTCTTAGTCATTGGAATGAATTGAGAGTGCAATATAGAAGGATGCAGTTCAATTTATAAATGAACAAAATATTATAGTTTACTTTGGTGTATAAGGCTCTTTAGAGGATGACAGCCAAATGAAACATACGTTTTTTTTGTACTGACTAGTTACAAATATTATAGTTTACTTTGGTGTATGTTATGCTGCAAGTATTGACTAGTATTGGTCTATCTTTTATGTTACAAGATAAGTTTAAAATATCATTCATTAATTGAAAAGTATCGATCTTGGGGTTAACAACATAGTAACAGAATTCTCCGAATTTTTGAAAAATACTCGAATAAAACACGATATTTTCGTACGACGTTAAAATCCCGTCTATATCTTTTGAAAATAATAATGTGACAAAATCTCCCGAACTTTTTCGTTAATAAAGCGATTTTTTCCCGATTTTTTCCCTATTTAACAAAATTATACTATTTTAATTTATTTTCTAAATTTAAATATAATTTTATTAAATAATTTAACTTTTACAATTAATTTATTGAGACTCTTCCCACTAAAATATATAATTTTCTATAGAATTATTAAACATTTATATCGATATATTCATTAATCGCGTATTATCTGATGAATTTTGTCGTGTAACCGAGATTTTGTCGAATTATTCACGAATTATCCCAAATAATACCGAGATCTAAATTTTAAGGGCTAACGATTTATTCCCGAATCCGAGATTTGTTACTATGGTTAACAGTATCACTTTTTATTCAAAAAGTATCACGTTATGTTATATGGTTGTTTGATTTGCTGAGAATAGATGGATGTTGGGTGGGACTTTGAAAAAAGTGCTTATTTTTAAGTGTTTCTGCTAAGTTTAAAGTTGAGATGTGGTGGAAAGATTGATCTTGCAGGATTTAAGTGCTTATTATAAGTGATCATTTCAGTTTTTTTTCGTAAAAAACTGTTTATTTTAGGTGCTTATTTGAAGTGATTTTTTTCAGTTTTTCGGATTTTGTAAGTGTTGTTGAGAATAAGCACATTTGGTCTCTGTTTTTCCATTGTTCTGCTTAAAAGCTAATTTCAGCTTTTTTTTCCCATAAAAAGTTGTTTTCAACTTTTGTTTCCAGCTTCAGAAACATCACCTCATTATAGTATCATTTTCAGCGCTTTTTTTAGTATATCGGATTTTGTAAGTGTAGTTGAGAATAAACACATTTGGTCTTTGTTTTTCCATTCTTTCAACTTAAAAGCTGATTTCAGCTTCTTTTTTTCGTAAAAAGCTGTTTCCAGCTTTTGTTCCAACTTCAGAAATATCATCGCCTTAAAGTATCATTTTTTGGGTTAAAAGTATCACTTTTTATTCAAATAGTTTCACTTTCCTATTATAAATGAATATCAATGACAATAAAATTGCAGAACATCACACCATTAAAGTATTACTTTCTGTTAAAAATGTATCATTTGTGGGTTAAAAGTATCCCCATCATTTATAATACTGGAGCTGAAGAATTCAATACTAAATATGAAGGATTCATTAATATAAATAGTATCATATTTTTATACAAAAACAATTACTAAAATAATCGAGGATTAGGAGTCTTTGAACCAAACTCTTTGGATAGATGTGAGTTTTTTGTATCACTACTTTTCTTCTTGTTTTTTTGAAAATTCCCCTTGATCCTTTGCTTTCTCCCCTTGGTAACTGAACGCGTAGGATCAAGTATACTGTTAGAAGAATTAGAAACCTCATGTTGATCCAGAGAATTCAATGTATTCATCAACGCATCAATAACTAAAGAATCTATGTGTAGCCATCTTCAATGATTCTTGTTGCCTCCTCATTGTCATGGCATTTTAAAATAAGATTGTTTTTCATGCCATTTCATGCCGCCAAGGAACACAATTCTTCGGGTTTTGAGAACTTTTAGCTATCTTGTTGAACTTTTTCCACAACTCTGTTTTGACAAATTTTGTCCATCTTTAGACAATGTAACACTATGGAATCTTGGAGATATAATGCATATGAAATACTATTAAGCTATGACAACAGAGTAAACTACACTCCTCAAATTTCTTACAAGAACGGTTTATGAGTATATTTAAACAATCATACACCACACGATGACAACAGCCCCATCACTTGGCGATGGAATGTCATAAACCATGATGTTTTCATTCATACGCACAATGATGCATTAAGTAGAGATACTTTTAATAAACTCACTCTCAAAATCTTTAAAAAGTGTCAATTTATATACCTCAGCAGCATGTTTCAACATTCCAGTTAATGGTAGTACAGACGTCGGAATTGATCTTGAGCATTGGAATTTGTTTTCTTTTTCATTGTTCCTCCAATGCTTTATTGTTCCTTGGAAAATTACATAAAATTCAGTCAAAGTTGTTGTTTTCTTTGCATTGAATCATATTGCGATGTTTGTACTCTCGCTCCTTTGTGATGATAATATTCCCACAGAAAAAATATTATTGCTTAGTGCAGTAAACCATTTCTCCTTCAAATCATACATACGCCAAAACCAAAAATCATTATGCAATTCATACTCCGAAATCATTGATTTCCAACAATTTTGAATGCTTCTTTGAAAGAATTATTTTTTTTCAAACGCCCAAACCGACTTATAGCATTCTGGTGAAGTTGCCACAGACTTGTTTGAGGGAAAACCTGCACAGAAGAAATAAAACAAAAAATTAAGCATATATTTTTCGAGGGGAAAATATCTATTTTTTATGTTAACGTATCACTTTTCTTAGGAAAAGTATCTACTTTTTATGTTAAAATGTCAGTTTTCTGTCATAAAATATACATTTTCATTTGCATTGTTGATTGCTAGGTCTTGATCAATGAACAAAGTTAGAGGAAATTTGCCACCATTGATTTTGTAAAGACTTGAAAAAGCCACGCAAACGATTCAAATTTTTATCAAATAAAAAAGCACACCCAAACATGATATTTTTACAATGGTTGTTGACCCCAACAAATGGCGCACAAATCAAATTATACTTATTTGTACTGTAAGTTGTGTCAAATATCAAAACATCACCATATATTTTGTAGTCTTTCTTCATCATAAAATTTCTCCAAAATACATTAGATAATCTACCCATTTCATCCAAATTCACTCTAAAAAAGAAATCATCCTCTTCGACATCTTGTTGATATAAGATACCAATTAAAGAATTTTGTGTGCATCGCCACCTTCTACATTTTCAATCTATTAACAAAATTCAAATGGTCTTTCAAAGTATGGCCAAGGCATTGTTCCCCCCTGCATCATGCACCATAAAATGGTAAGATTGAGTAGGTTTCATCCCACAAGATATCATTATGTAGATGGCTTCATTCCTTTCTTGTGAGTTGATGATTGTGTTCCATAATATTTTGAACTATCTCATAAAGTCCCTCTCCATTTAACTTTACTCTCATTGAATCTTTACATCCGGTGCGTGTAACATTAGCGTTTTTCTTTTCTGTATTAGAACATTGACTAAATCCAACAGAAGAACATACATAATGTTTTTCAATGACAACACCTGTTTCAGCTGTAGATTTTCTAGTAGTTGATTTACGTATGCTAAACCCAATAGCACGAGCATGAAGACAATACAACTGATGCATATCCTTAATTGTTTTACTTGTTATATGGATAAGACAACCACTCACATCAAACTCATTTTCATCTTCGTTATCCTCTCTAGGCTCATTGGAATTACTGATTTCATCACCCTCATCACTAGAGGCAATAATTGTGACAACATCTAAATGTAATACTATTGGTTAGAAATATGATACTTTTCATTGAAAATATGATACTTTTTACTAGAAAAGCAATACTTCAAAAACTGAAGTAAAAAAAAAATGAGAAGCACATTACCTTCAGCTTCTTGGAGCATTGTATTACTTGCATTCTGTGTGGCAATATTGATTTCATCATTTTCACGAGCAGCGCCAATAGTAGTAACAACATCTAAATGTACTACTTTTGGTTATAAATATGACACTTTTTATTGAAAAGGTGATACTTTTTACTAGAAAAGCAATACTTGAAAAAATGAAGTGACAAAAAATGAGAGGCACATTACATTCAGCTTCTTGGAGCATTGTATTACTTGCATTCTGTGTTGTAATACAGATTTCATCATTTTCACGAGCTGCTTCAATAATTGTGACAACATCTAATGTAATGCTGTTGGTTAGAAATATGATACTTTTTATTGAAAAAATGATACTTTTTACTAGAAAAGTAATACTTCAAAAACGAAAATGACAGAAAATGAGAAGTACATTACCTTCAGCTTCTTGGTGCATTGTATTACTTGCATCCCCTGTGGCAATATTGATTTCATCATTTTTGCGAGCAACACCAATAACTGTGACAACATCTTAATGTAATAATTTTGGTTAGAAATCTGATACTTTTTATTGAAAAATGATACTTTTTACTAGAAAAGCAATAATTCAAAAACTGAAGTGACAAAAAATGAGTAGGATATTAACTTCAGCTTCTTGGAGCATTGCATCACCTGCATTCCGTGTGTCAATATTGATTTCATCACCCTCATCATTAGAGTCAATAACTATGACAACATCTAAGGCCTTGTTTGTTTATGTTTCCAATGGCCTCTTTCCAGTTTCCAACTATACATAAAAGTGGAATCATGTTTGTTCATAAAATTTCCAATGGAAATCATCATTTTCATTTTCTATTTTTCACATAAAACAACATCTCAAACCTATAATTTCTATTCTCAAACCTATACACTACCCTACATCACTCATCATTACTTATCAATCACTATTCTCATATTTTAACCCAATTATATATGTGGGACCCACCATTATCAACTTTATCTACTTAAAATATTACTATTTTAAATTATAACTATCTAATGGGACCCACCAACTTAATCTTACAAATATAATATTATATATTCAAATTAAAATATTGAAGTGGACCCCACCACTACCAACTTTTCAATTATTATATACATAAAATAATATTTCAAAACTACTCAAACCAAACACAATCTCATTTCCAACCCTACATAAAACACATTTCAATTCATTCATCCAAACAGAATCCCAATTTCCACACGAAAAACAATAAATTCTCAAAATTCTATTTCCAACTCCAGAAACTGGAAATGGACTATGAAAACATAAACAAACAGGCCCTAAATGTTATACTTTTGGTTAAAAATCAGATACTTTTTAATGAAAAAGTGATAATTTTAGTTAGAAAAGTAATACTTTTTGTGGAAGCAATCATATTTTCTTGCCCTGCTCTTTAATATTGTTCATTTTTGCTCTCCACAAAATTTACACAGAAGCTGGAAAAGAAAAAAATATTAGATAAGAAGAAGGTTATTCATGCAATAACCCAAACCAACACAAATTTCATATATTTTGCAACAAAAGGTAAATTCGAATATGTTCACTGCAAAATTTACATACCATGTGACAAAGACAACTGAAAAGCTGTTATGCCGTGCTGAGGGTTTCTGTGCATCGACGTCGAGGGAGGGAGAATGAGAGAACGCGAGCTGAGGGAGCTAAGATTTTTTGTGTTCTGTGTCCTGTTTCATTCAATTCGAGCTGAAGGAGAGAACGACCTAGGGTTTTGTTCAGCGTGTTGGGTCTTTTGTAGTGGGTGGGCCTTGTTCAGCGGGTTAGGGTTGTGCAGCGGGTCGGGCTTCTTCAGCGGGTTTTTGGGTGGGTTTAGTATATGGGGCTCCATCTCACGGATCTAGATCCGTAAGACGGTCTCAAAAAAGATTCCCCCATATTTAATATACAAACTGAATTATATATTTAATAATTAAATGTCATTTTTACCCCCAACAATTTTGTTTTTTTATTATGCAAGAACTGAAAAAGAGGTCCAAAAGGCATATATAATAGGGAGAATTAGACCTAGCAGCCAACATAAGACATCTAAGGAGAGAAGATAACACATCTAGGGAGAGAAGAGAATGATTTGGAGGCAGAAAAAAGAGATTTCAAGAAAAACCATGAGAGACAATTAACAACAAAGAAGCACGAAGGGTTCAAGAACGTGAAGATTGATTCATCCACACAAAGGAAATTCATCATCATAGTCTAGAAGTTCTTTTCATCTTTTCCATGTCATATATTTTGTTTAACAGTTTATCTATGAATTTGCAATTGATTATGTCTAGCTAAATTTATCTTGATTATAGGACTTGATGTAGACTATGAATTTGATTTATATTTGATTTGGTTTGTTTCGTATGAATTGGTTTCACCAATCTATTTATGAATTTTTATGCTTAATTGTTGTGGATTACTTTATCAATAATTTGCATATTCCATAGTTAGTTCATAATTCAGGAGTTGAGTTCTAACATTACATAACGGATTTACAACATAAACAGGAGTAGAGTCGGAAGTCTTACGACATTTGTAGGATTTTTATTTAATTCTCTATGCTTTTGGGAGTTGATATTGATTATTTAGTATGATGCTAGCAATTCAATATTGATCTACGGTTTGTTTGCTTCGGGAGAGGGAATAAACTACATTAGAAGTTAAACCCATAGATACAGTGAAATTGGTTCTTAAGAAACACAAATTGGATATAACTTTATGAAATATGTCAAAATCATAGTCCTAGGATCGTCTTTCTTTGTTAGTTAAACCTTGAGCGTGTCATCATATTATTTTGACGTTTCATTAAATTGGAACTATTATAATTGTCGTAATTTATGTTTTAGTGAATTCCTGAGGAATGCGATATTGCTTTCCACTATCTATTAACTACGTCGTACACTTGCCATTTAGCTTAATAAATTTTAGCGATCAAGTTTTTGGTGGTATTGCCGAGGATTGAATTAATCAACATAGATATAACAATTAGTTTTAATCTTACTTAATACACTTTACTTGTTTTATTATTGTTGTTTTGATTGGATATTGAAAAAACACGAATTTCTCGATGGATGAAGGTGTGAAATTATGTGAAAATTTGAAAATTTTCAAGCTGAAAGTCGACGACAACTTAATAATATTCTTAAGAATCTTATTGTATAGATTTTGATGATGCTTAGAAAAATTAGTATTAGAAAGTTGGCACCCCAATTTCTGTGTGTAATTTCAACTTTGTAATAGTTAGAAATTAGATGAGACGTTTTTCGAGAAATTCTTACCGCAAGCATACGGTGTCAAGTTTTAGTATAAATTTAGAAGTGGGGTTATCATCTCCACAGGGATTGATATCAAATATTAAACTAAGTACTGTAATTATAATAACTTAATTCTATCTAGATAATCGAAAAGAGATGGTTTGTGATTAAACTAAAAATAAAACTAAAATTATACTAACAAATTCGTTCAGACAAATTATCAAACATTTAATGGGTCATGAATTCTAAAGGGTTGATTCACCCAGTTTTCCCCTATGTTATCGATCTAGTTTATTAATCACATGTTATCAATCTATAAGCCCAATATTCCTACCGTTTATCACTTCCTCTCTCGAGTGCCAAGTGATTCTAGGTTTCAATCCTGATTTCAATATCTCTATAAAAATCATAAATTAAACTCTAATGTGCTCGATGAATATTCTATCGCGGGCTTCAAAAGATTCATAATCTTTTTGTTCTCAGAAACCCTAGGTTATGCTATTATATGTCCAAACATTCAATTACCTCTCTCGAGTGTCAAATCATACACGCCAAACAATCTAAACTATTGATCAGATAATTCATATGCAATCAATCCAAATAGCACAAATAGATTTAATAACACGCGAATCAAATAAACTAAAAATCAAATCATAAGTTCAAACGTAGGTTACATCAATCCCCTAGAAAAATAGGTTTAGCTCTTGATGGATGTACAAAAACCCATGAAGAAGTAATTATACATCTCTAGGGTTCGACTAAGATAATGGAAAATTAATTCAAAAGAATCAAGGGAAGAATCCTCTCTGTTTCTAGAAGATAGATGCCTTCAAATCTCGTCCTGAACTCTTTCTCCTTGTTCAAAGTCGTCCCGTGTGCTCAATAGAATGTCCAACCCTTGTCCCATGAGTCATTAGTTGTATTTATAGCCCCAAAATCGTCAGAAGTCCAAAAATAAAAATAGAAATATCATGTGGTGCTACAATTCTTGCGCACTGCCCAATGCAGTGCGGGCGAGCGGGCATTGCGGCGCTCGCTTGCTGTGTGATTTTTCTCTGTTTCTCTTCTTCAAATGCGCTTTATTCCTTCTAAACACGTTTTTCATTATTTTTTATCATTTTTGGCTACCATAAGCAGTATTGACTCCCTGATGACACCTAATCAAATAAAATTGACTAAACGACTCTAAAACACACAAACATAACGCAAAATCCAGTCTAGAATACTTAATCCATTGGTTAAAAACCAACTTAATAGTCTTCAAGCAGCTAAGTTGAAGATGCAGAAGACTTGTTGAAGAATGCAGAGAAGATTCAGCTGCGTCACAACTGAGTGGTTTAAGAAGAGCTTTAGTCAAGTACATCAGTTGTCTTTTAGAAGACTTACAATAGAGTCATCCAATAAATAAAGGAGAAGACTCAACTTATGGGGTAAAGTAGCTGAAGGACTTAGAGAAAGCTGAAGAAGACCATTGTGAAGAAAGTCAAAGACTTGCCAAGTTTGGTATGGAGATAGACGTGCAACCTTAAAGTTCTTACTGAAAGAGTGCAAGTGGCAGGAACTAATGGAAGGCTTGCAGAACTCCAATTTGTTTCAGATGCCTACATGTACTAAAGAAGTTGAATCCCTCATCTACCAAGTCGGTGATCAAGGAGGAATATCACAAACTAATGGATGTAGTGGCGAAGTGCATCGACATTAAGTTTGGTTCCTACAATCTGCTGTCACAGATTAAGCTGACTATAATGGCAGCTATCATGGAAGAGTTGGACGTTAACTGGAGTGAGTTTATCCTTGACAGGTTGTGTCAAAATGCCCAAAATGTGGAGCTTGTTGAAGGAAAGTACAATAACACAATTGGCTATGGCATAGTTATTGGGTACTTATTGGAGAAGAAAGGAGTGCCCATGCACAAGGGAAACGCATTCCATGTGAATAAAAGGTTGTTCAAGGGAAACTTGTCAGCTGCCCAAAAGAAGGCCCATGCCAAGAATGGTTGCTTCTAAGAGTGAAAAAGATGAAAGCATTCATGAGGAGAAGACAGTCGCTCCACTCTCTGTCCCAGTTGCTTACATTGTGACAAGAAAGCGAAGAACAGTTGAACCTCGAAAGGCAGCTATCAAGAAGGAGAAGAATCAAGCTAAGGGTCGCTTGAGAGATGAAGTAGAGGAATCAGCTATCCAGCTACAGTTGAAACCTCTGAGGTAGAATCTGAAGAAATCCCCATGGAGAGGCGATCCAAGAGGAAATTGCAGTCTACTGTAGCAGCCCTCATCAAAAAGGTTGTAGTGGACATAACTGCTATCGTGCCTACGACAATTGAGCAAGAAGTTATGGTCTAGGAGATGCACTTGCACTGGTACCTGAAAAGGTATATATTGAGACCGTTGTTGAAGTTATTGAGGTTATCAAGCCTCAAGTCGAAGAAAAGACTGATGCCAAAGATAGAGCTGCTTCCGATGAACTAGGATCTCCTATTGTTGGACCTCTAGCGCTACTCGAATTGACGATTGTCCCCACAAACCAACATGAGTCTTTTCTTACGCGCTTTGTCCTCACTCATGCGCACCCTGGAAAACTTTCCAGGGGGTCACCCATCCCATGTCTACTCCAGGCGAAGCACGCTTAACCTCAGAGTTTCTATGTAATGGGCACCAGAAAAGAAGATGCGTCTGTTGGTATAGGTAGTCCAAATCATATCCTTTAAGCTATCCTTTAACTATGCAATCCAGCGCTCACGAGTTCGAATCGCGGGCGCGCCTTGCGCCTTTTTTAAAGCCCATTGCAGGCAGGATGCTGGACCAAATCCCAACAATCCCCCTCTAAGCACCTGCCAGCATCTTAGCTCCAGTGCTTGGCAACCTCCGCTGCCTGCCGAACTTCCTCAGTTCTAACGCCAACTTCTTCAGTTCGAGCATCACGTCACGCCAGCCTCTCGATTCGGCCACCCAAAGAACCTACACGTTCGATTCGATCTGTTTTACCTCGATTACGGCCACCTGGCAACTTATCCTTGATTCGGTCCACCCAAAGAACCTACACCTTGATTCGGTATGTTTTACCTCAGTTCCAGCCACCTGGCAACATACCCTTCAGTTCTGGTCCACCCAGCAACCCACACATTCAGTTCCAGTCCGTTTTACCTCAGTTCTGGCCACTTGGCAACCTACCCTTCAGTTTTGGTCCGTTTACCTCCGCTGCGCCAGCATCTCGGTTCCACCGCTCCTAACAACCTCTACTGCAGCGTGCTTCCAAGGCAATTCGAACTTGTGACATGCTCTAATACCAGTTGTTGAACCCTTAGCGCTACTCGGATTGACGACTATCCCCACAAACCAACATGAGTCTTTTCTAGCGTGCTTTGTCCTCACTCATGCGCACCCTGGAAAACTCCCCAGGGGGTCATCCATCCCATGTCTACTCCAGGCGAAGCACGCTTAACCTCAGAGTTTCTATGTAATGGGCACCAGAAAAGAAGATGCATCTATTGGTATAGGTAGTCCAAATCATATACTTTAAGATATCCTTTAACTATGCAATCCAGCGCTCACGAGTTCGAATCATGGGCCGCGCCTTGCGCCTTTTTTAAAGCCCATTGCAGGCAGGATGCTGGACCAAACTCCAACACCCATCTATCCTCACATTGAAGATAGGCTGCACATATAGAGAAAGCGAAAGCTGAGCAACAACCACATTCAGTTTTAGAATTTCGAAATGATTGATGAGAAAGAATGGCTTCTAAATTTTCTGGATATGCCACCATTGTTCTGGCACTTGATGATGTCTATGCTAGCACAGTTTTCTTCGGGAAGAAACAAGAAGAAAAAGCAAAAGCCCCTGAGATGGGTAAGGTCGTTGAGCCTCACAAATGCTCATTCAGTAATGATGTCATTCCTCACTACAGCAGCAGTAGTGATGATGAACAAATAGATGGTGTTGATGTTGCACAACTGAAGCATGCCCTTGCGTGAGTCCCGTGAATTTGTTGAAAGTGCTAAATTCTTTGGTGATGGAGAATAATCTTCTCCCACCTCTATTATTGAAGATGTTGTGAAGGACATCGCGATTGCCACCCACCAGCTTACTCACAGGAAGAAATTACTAAGGGAGATGGCGATGATACTGGGATCGATGTGGTGGATCTTGATGCTGAAATTGAAAAGGGTAACCCAGTGGAGCTACACCCTAAAGATGTTGTTGAGACAAAACAGGACACGTTGGCACAATATTCAAGTGAAATTGCCAAGTCCCCAGTGACAGTTGACCCCATTGTAAATCTGTCAGATGGTGAGCCAGTTGAGGGAAAAACTGGTCACACTACAGCCAGGTTGAAGAGGCTCTAGGGGACAAAGAACCATTGAAGTTTGGAGGTGATGGTGAGTTGGTTGAATTGGTTTAAATTCTTGTTTATGAAGTTGTAGTGGTTGAGACTGTTACAGCTGAGGCCTCAACAGAGTTGAAGGCTAATGAAGTTACAGAAGTTGAAACAACTGTAACTGAGGCAAATGATGGATCAGCTGAGACCATGTCAGTTAAAACTGTTGGTCATATTGAAAGTGCAATCCCAGAGGTTGAGACCTCTAAGGATGCCGCCATTGTTGAAGACCCAACAGTAGTTCCGACTGCTGCAGGGAATGTAGAAGGGTCTTCAATGGTTCAGACTGCTCAAAGGATGGCCGAAGACCCACTGGTGGTTGAGTCGAATTACACTACAACATAAATGATATTAGGTAACACTCAAAAAATGTTACCTAATGGCCATAAAATGTTACTATAGACAATAAGTAGCACTTTTATGGTGTTGCACTTGCCCGTGCTACCTATAGTCCAAGGTATCACTTTTATTAGCTTTTAGTGACACTTTTTCTAAGTGTTACATTAAGTTTTCTATTGGTAACACTTTGAAGCAATATTTCTAAAGTGTTAAATATGAATCTTATGTAACACTTTTTGTAACATTTTTTATATTTGTAACACTTTAAAGTGTTATTTCCACAGTGTTACATATGAATCTTATGTAACAATTTTTTGGTAGCACTTCGTAGAAATACTATTTTTTGCCACCAAGTAGATTCGAACCAACGATCTGTTATGTGTGGAAGTGACAATTTGCCACTAAGCTAAATTGATTCTTATTACAACCTTTGCTTTGTTTTATATATACACATACACACACATATATATATAAATTATATTATATGTATATAATATATTTTATATAATAAAGATTATATTATACAATATATATGTATTAAATTATATTATACACTGTATATATCAAATTTTATATTATATAGTATTTAGTTTGAAAATCATATTATGTTATATATTAAAGGACACAAAAAATATTAAAAATATATAAAATGAATTTATGGACTGATAAATATTCAATCGGTAAAAATAAAAATATATAAAAATATAAAATTAATTTACCGACAAATAAAAAATTTGTAATAGTAAAAAAAATAAATAATAAAATAATAATGAAAAGAAAACAAATATTCACTTAAACAAAAAAAGTACATGATGTCTACAATTTTTATATTTGGTGATTTTTTTTGTCTTCGCCTATTTTGTGACATCAATTAATTAAATAAATCGTTGACATGATTTAATGATAGTTATATAATTTTGTGTAACTAAATTATAGCATAAAAGTGTTACAATCAATAAAATATAGAGTTGTCAAGAGTGATTCTTAAATAAAGTGATACCTATTTGCATTACAAAAGAAATAACAAAAAAAAGGTGATACTTAAAAAGTCTTACTTATATAAAAGTGTTACATTTAAGCGTTACATATTGATAAAGTGCTACAAAAGTGTAACATAAATATTGTAATGTAAAAAGTATTACAAACAAGTGTTACATATTTACCTTATGTAAAAAGTGCTACAAAATTTGTGTTACTTAACATGTCAAGTGATGCCCTTGTTGAAATCGACTCAGAAGCTGAATACTCCATAATAGCTGAAGATCTCGACGAATCAGCTGAGTCTGAAAAGGAGCCAAGTGATTTGGATGTAATTGTAAGTATACCAGAATGAGATTCGTGCTAGATGATGTTCCACATCCACTAGCCCAATCTCCTGCACATTTTAAAGAGCCGATGCCAACGTAACTCAAGAGGAAGTTTCAACTATTGCCAGTGAAGTTGTTAGGACAACTGAGGCACAGTCAGCTCAACAGGCTTCTGCAGCTGCAACTACCGATGAAGCTACCATAGACGAGGCAAACATAGTTATTAGTTAGGGAGAAGAGAGAAGGGTTCCCGAAGGAGAGTGGGCCATTTCTCTGATCCTAGTGATATGTTGGGAATGTTACATTTACCATCCATTGAGCAAATCCTTTATGAAGAAGAGTATGTGGAGGAAGTTGCCCGTTTTAATGTTCAAGTCAACCCAGCTAATATGCATGTTTCTTTGGATACACGTATTTTTCCATTTGGCTGTGATTTTGAATTCGAGTTCGCACCTGGAGATTCAAGTGAATAAGCAGCAGACTTTTGACAAGCCTTCTGAGCCATGTGCGAGGAAATGGAGGCCATAGAGAAATGTTTTGCTGACTTAAGCATCAGGATTGAAAAATCATGATGCCACTATTTAATGAGATATTCGAGAAGTTGTGTTGTGGATCAATGAATGGGCACAGCAGACGAAGGCTCTACACATGGAGAAAGTTGGCTATTTCAGACAGATGTATTGAAATTTGTTTGTCTGGGGAGCTGACCAGCTTGCTTTCCAGCATCGCCAGGATGGATAATATCGAAAGGATGGAGAGAGTCATGGATCCGACTTGGAGTTGTTGCAGATGAAGATGGAAAAGAAAATGGAGCATATGGAAGCATCGTTGATAGCAGAGATTCTTTCTATGATGAATCAACTTCATACTCTCAGCTCCAATCAAGAAGCAGTAGACTCTGTGTCCCACATAAGATTGGACTCCCTTCTCAGATAATTCCAACTTTCTGCTCAAGGTGATGATGCCAAAAAGGGGGAAGAAAATCTTGAAAACCCCCTACAAAAGTTATTATCAAAGGCACCACCTCCATTCACTCTCAACTCCCTTAAGACTTGTCTGCTGAAGAGAAAGTTGATCTAGCTTTTCAAAAATCCAAGGCAGAAATTGCAAAACTGGACAAAAGTTAAGAGGAAAGAATTCAAAACTTAAAAATCTAATATGGTGGTCCACTAGCAGGAATGCTCCTAAGTGAAGAAGCTACTCCATCTCCTGGTCCCTTGGAAGACATGTCCAATGAAGAGTTTGATAATATATTATCACAAGGGTACTATCAAGCAATGAAATTAGCTGATGCATGGGACTTGTATTGGAGAAAGAGCTTAAGAGATATAGAAAAATACTAGGAAGCAACCGACTAATTGAAAACCTTCCAAGAGTCAACAGTCTTCTAAGAGTCAGAGAATAGGCAGAGAATCTCGCTCTGGTGGGAGAGGCAGAACCTCTCCACCACGGAGACCAAGTGGGATGATGGCCATAAACCCTCTCAAAAAGGACCTTGTTTATTAGATGGGCCTGGATGAAGCTTAGAATAGGGACGCTGATCGTAGAGCAAATGAGTTGGTCCGGAAATATGAACAAGATGAGCTAAGATTGAGAAGGAATGAGGAATATGAGAACAAGAAGGCTGAAGAAGAAAGGAGGAGGGGAAGAGAAGAGGAAGATCGAAGAAGAAAAGAGAGAAGAAGAAGACAGCCTAGAAGATAGATGATAGTTGTCTAGAAATTTTGTTATGTATTATTACAATTCTTTGTAAATATATACAAATAATAGAAGTGTTGAATGTTATTCAATAAAATTGATACATTCTTTCAATTATTTTAATTTCAAGACACTTTGATGTAAATAAGTTTTGGCATCATCAAAAAAGGGAAAATTGTTGGGAATTTTTAGAGAGAGATGCATGACACAAAACAGAGCAAAAATTCAAACTTGAAACTAAGCATACAAGCAATCTGCAATACTCTCTCAAGCAAGATACTCTTACAATCCTCAGGCCTAAATCAAAGAGACTTTATCCAACACAACCTTGTGGAAGATAGAAGTTATCCTTTAAAATTGAAGAGAAAAATTATTTTCAAGAGAAAGGGGTTTGTTCTTCCAAGAAGTGAAGCAAGTTCAGTGAGGTTCTAGTTCGAACCTTGTTCAATTCTGAAGGAGGGCTAAGTGATCAAGTCCGGAAGATTTGAAGAGCTGAAGTAGTGAGGCAGCTGCTTTACGAAGAGCTGAGTCCCAGGAGTGAAGCCAGCTGTGTGATCAAGGCTTGCTCGGACTGTTGTACTATTGTAATAAAGTCAATGTTACTTTAGTGGATTTCTCCTAGAATAGGAGAAGAGTGGAGTAGAGAAATTACCCAATTCTCGAACCATTGTAAATTATTGTGTCATTTTATATTCTGTATTTAAATTCTGCAATTTATTTTATACTCAGCTCCTTAGTCAGCTGTGAGTTTTAGCTTTTGAGCTGGTTGTTTTCTTCATTTAATAGTGAGTGTGAGGATTTAATGTGCTCAAAATCTTTCATCATTATGCCTAATGAATCATAAATATCAGTGGGTGATGAAGTGTGTGTCACAATCACTATCACTAGAATCTGAATGAGATGAGTTAGAGTGTACCTCATCTTCTTGGTCATTTTGATCTTGTTCTTTAGCCATTAGAAAGATTAAGGCTTCTTGTTCAGAGTCACTTGAGTAGTCAGCTTCACTACTCTCTGAGTCTGCTGCTTCTTTTGACTTGGTTGTATCAGCAGTCTCAGCAGCCAACATTGCTCTTTTCTTTTCTTGTCTTTTTCTCTCAAGACTTTTCTTTTTCTTCATTCATGTATTTATTGACTACAGGATATGGACAGTCAATAGCAAAGTGTCCTGGTTGTCTGCAATTCCAACACAGGTTTTCAACTTTTTGATCAGCTCTCTCATTTCTTGGATTGTCAGCTCTTTGATATTCGACTTTTTGATACTCAACTCTCTTTGGTGGCCTATCTTCCCTTGACTTGGAGGGAGCTGAATGTCTTCTGGAGGATTCACCTTTGTTCCTTTTGTAGTTCTTGTTGAAGAACTTGTTGAATCTTTTAACCATCAAGGCAATTTCTTCTTGGTCAATGACTTCTTTGGTCTCAGCTCTCTTCCCTTCCTTGACTACGAGTGCAGCTGTTTTGGGTACAACTATCTCCTCTTGATCCTTTCTTCTCAGCCCAAACTCATAGGCTTTGAGGTCTGAGAACAGTTCATGATTAGATGTTTTTGATAGGTCCATTGAGTGCCTTGGAGCCATGGTCTTCATTTCCCACTCAGCTGGGAGGCTCCTTAGTATCTTCATACACATCTCCTTCTGTGTGTATTCTTTCCCAAGTGCTGAGAGCTCATTCGTTATTTCAGTGAATCTAGCATCCAGCTGATCCATTGTCTCACCTGCACGCATTTTAAAATTTTCAAATTTTTGAACAACAACAGATAATTTGTTTTCCTTGATTTGCTCAGATCCTTCACAAATTAAGGTTAATTTATCCCAGATTTCTTTGGTTGTTTTGCAAGATTTGACTTTGTTGAACATGGCTTTGTCCAAAGTCTTGTAAAGTATATCCTTGGCCATGTTGTCAAGGTTGTATCTTTTTATATCATCATTTGTCCATTCAGCTCTTGGCTTTTCAACCATAGCTGGTCTGGGAGGAGCATCCTCCTCTCCTTCAAAGCAACTCTCCTTTGCAGCAGTGTTTACCTTC
This sequence comes from Rehmannia glutinosa, assembly GCA_016081115.2. Taxonomy (NCBI): domain Eukaryota; kingdom Viridiplantae; phylum Streptophyta; class Magnoliopsida; order Lamiales; family Orobanchaceae; genus Rehmannia; species Rehmannia glutinosa. The sequence goes on along the minus strand of CM071935.1, from coordinate 21,107,825 downwards.
ATTATTTGCAGTGGCCCATCCTCTATCACTATCCACATCTCATCATGTAAAGCTGATAGATGAGCCTGCATACGTATTTTCCAGTCATCAAATTCTTCAATGGTAAACATAGCAATGCGTGTCAAATTTGCTTCCATGATAATTACTTTGCTGTTTTAAAAATAGCTTTTGAAAGAACAAGTGTTAAAAACTTCTTTGAAGGATTGGAGATCTAGTTCAGTAACCAGTGCGGAAGGCTCAATGAACCAACCGCTCTGATACCACTTGTAGGTCCCAAGGGGTGTGAGTAAGGTTTAGAAGGGGGGGGTTGATTAAACCTTACCACCTTTTCGAGTTTAGTTCTTTTAAATAAGTTCAAAGTTAATTTCACAGCTATGTCCTTGATGGACAGCTAAGTTAGTTAACCAGCAGAGTTAGTCACTCAATAGACTCAACTGAGTTGTTGATAGAATAACTCAGTTGTTTGGTCTAATACTTAACCTGGTTGTGATGAGATTTTCAGCGGAAGACTTAACACCTTTGAATTTGGTTTAAGTTTGTTTTAACAGTTGGTTTTAGCACTGTGTTAAATATCAATTGGATAGCAAATTATCAGCAGATATTAAATGATATGCAGTAAGTAAATGCTGAAATGTTAATGACACAATAAATTTTATAGAGGTTCGAAGATGGGGTAATTCTTCTAATCCTCTCTCTCCAACCCCTGGAGGAATCCACTAAGTATTGATCAGAGTATAAAGTGGTTATCAGTCCAGATACAAGTCTTGATCACACAGCTGACTTGATCCTTTGGGACTTAGTATGGAGATGCCTTGGTCACACAGCTAACTTCTCGTCCGACTCAGCTTTTCACAGGGCGGCTGCCTTGCTACTTCAGCTCACTTGCTCAAGCTTCTTGGATTTGATCACGAAGCCCTCCAATGACTTGAGACTGGTTCGACCTTGAACCTTTCTACAATCCTACTTGGAATGTAGACCCCTTTTGATTCTTCAAAAGTTTCCTCTTCAACAGTTTGAAGTTGTCTTTCCTTCACAGCTTGGTGTTGGATCGATTTCCTTCGAAATTTAGGCTTGAGGATTTGCCTGAATAACTTGAGAATATTTGTGTAGGTTACAGCTCGAATAATAGCTTCAATGTTCGTGGTTCAGGTTACCTTTTCTCAAAGTGATTCCTCAGCCTTTTATAGTGAACTTTCAAAAATCTGCCCGTTGAGGAGATAGGCTGATTTTAAAAGTCACTTGTGTTCGTTGGCTTGTCTTGTTGCAGTCCTTGATCTGGACATTTCCTCGTATTAAATGAACTTTCAGCTTTTCAGAATCTGACACAAGGTGCAGTGCTTCCAATTGGTTTATTTCTTTTGCACGCTTTTTGGGATCGAGCACTTTATGACATGGCAAAGATGGAAGTATTACTTGTTTAGGTAATATTCTTGACTTCGTACAACGGATTCTTTCGATTGTCTTGACTTGATCGCTTTTTTCCCATTGACTTGAGTCTGCTCCAATGATTGAAAGACTCATCTGTCACTTCAACTTGACTTGGCTTCTTGAGTTGACTTGACCGACACTTCACACAACAGATTCCGGTGATACTCCTTCAGTCGAGTTCTTGACTTCTCCTTCTTGCCATACTCAGCTGCTTCACAGCGGAGTCTTCATTTTAGCCTCCAGTTGACTTCTTGCATATCCAGGCATAGGTGACTTGACTCAGCTCGTAGAGCCCTATCTATTACAAGGCAAATTACAAAGAAAATGGGGTTCCAACTTTCTAGTTTAAGTTTTACATGGCATTCATCAAAATCTAAACAATAAATTTCCCAATTGTTGTCATACAGTTGGGTCTTCTCTTCAATCTTTAGTCAAGTCCTGCATTCTTCAACTTGGCTGCTTCTACTCAGCTTACAAAGTCCTATCTATTACAAGGTAAATTACAAAGAAAATAGGGTGCCAACTTTCTAGTTTAAGTTTTACATGGTATCATCAAAATCTATTACATAAATTTTCCAAACTTGGCTTTTAGACTATAAATACGACCTTGTTGCCTTTCATATACCTTAGCTAAGTCAGCTTCAATTGCTTCTCGCGACTTCTTGAAGGCCAGCTCAGCTTTCTCTTCAGCTGACAAGCCCAACTGACTAAGGAGTGAGCTAGTGGATGAGCTTTCTTCGGGTGGGGGGGTTTGCAAGCATGATCTTTAGAGGGGGTTTCTTCATATCATTTCCTTCCCATTTACTTGCTTCACCTTTGATTAATCCTTCATTTTCCTCTGTTTTGGCATTATCATCACCAGGGAGAGTCGGCTGAGAGTGTCTTCCCAAGATAAGGTCCAGTTTTTCATATATTATGGAGCATGATGCTCTGTGTTCCGATCGTAGATCCTTCATTTCAGCAGCCATTAACTTCATCTTTGCGTTCATCACCATCATCTCGATGCACATGTTGGCTTCAAATTTTAGAAGGTCTGCCTTGTGTTGAGTGATCGAGAGATTCTTACCGCAAGCGTATGGTGTCAAGTTTTAGTATAGTTTTGAAAGTGGGGTTATCGTCTCCACAGGGATTGGTATCGAATTTTATACTAAGTACTATAACTAAAATAACTTAATTCTATCTAGAAATCGAAAAGAGAGAGATTGTTGTTAAACTAGAAAATATATAAAATTAAGCTAACAATTGGTTTAAACAAATAATCAAACACTTAAAAGATGAATTCTAGAGGGTTGATTCACCTAGTTATCCCCTATGTTCTCAGTCCAGTTCATTAATCACACGTTATTAATCTATAAGCCAATATTCCTAACGTTTATCACTTCCTCTCTCGAGTGCCAATTGATTCTAGGTTCTAATTCTGATTTCGATATCTCTATAAAAGTCATAAATTAAACTCTAATATGCTCGATGAATATTCTATCACAGGCGTCAAAAGATTTATAAACCTATCGGTTCTATGAAACCCTAGGTTATGCTATTCTATGGTCAGGCATTCAATTACCTCTATCGAGTGTCAAATCAAGCACGCCAAACAATCTAAACTATTGATCAGATAATTCAGATTCAATCAATTCAAATAGCACAAATAGATTAACTAACATGCGAATTTCATAAACTGGAAATCAAAACATAGGTTCAAACGTAAGTTACATCAATCCCCTAGAAAGATGTACAAAAACTCATAAATAAATAATTATACATCTCAAGAATTGACAAAGAAAAACAAAGAAAGAATTGAAAGAGAGATGAGAAGGAATTCTCTCTGTGTCCAGATGAGAAGTGCCTCCAATTGTCGTCCCGAACCCTAGCTATGTGTTTCTTGCATTGTGTTGTGCTTAAAATAATGTCCGACCCTTGTTCCGTGCGTCCTTCATTATATTTATAGGCGCAAAAATCCGTCAAGAGCCCAAGAAAATAACATAACAGCCTTTCTCACCCAGGCGCGCGCTGCGGCGCCCTGCATGTCCTGCCAATGCCCCATCGCACACTGCGGCGCCCGCTCGCTGGAGCTGCAGCGCGCCTCCTTGTTTCCCACAGCATGGTTTTGACCTAGATGAACATTCTTTGTCCGCTTTTTAAATTCTAAATTGCGATTTTCACCTTCCAACCACGTTTTTCACCATTTTCGACCAATTTAAGCTACCAAGACCTGTACCGACTCTCTATCGACAACTAAAGACATGAACTTGACTCAAACGACACTAAAATACTCAAAAACAATGCAAAATCCTAGTCTAGAATACTTAATATGTTGGTATAAAACCAGCTTAACATTGAGCTTTCAACAATTCCATATTAATTTTGTATGACTGGTCCATCCGGAAAATTTGATCCCTCTGCCTCTGCTTAAACTTTGCATTTTCAGCACTCCAAATCACAAACTTTGCAAATAGAGATTTGAAATAGTTGACTTGTTCTCGCCTGAGTGCCTTAGTCTGAGTTGTGCATTCCTTGATCCTGAGCATTGTTCCTCGGATATTACCTGAAATCGTTGCAACATGATTATCCAACTGTTGGTTTAGAGCCAAAAATACCTTCTCTATGTTTTCTATTTTAGCATAGATAGCCTTGAAGGCTTTTTGGAAGTCTCGATTCAGCTGACTGCTCTTCTGGCTATACATCATCAAAATCAAAAACAAACAGTATGACTCGGAGATCATCTGGAGCTTCAAATTCTTCAGGGTGGATTTCCACGGTATATTTGGCACTTTCAGCAGCGGACTCTGTCTCCAATGGTACCTCCACCGCAAATGGAGAGTATTCCACAAATAGATCATCTGGAACCAAATGAATTTCTCCCACTTCTCCTCCAGGGGATTTTCCTTTTCCCTTGATGCTGGCTTCAGCTCTATGTGCCTCAGCTATTTTAGCGTCATTGGCATTTGCAAGTGTGTTAGCCTGCGGAGCTGACTGATCCTCAGCTGTCTTAACAGCATCGTTGGACTCGTTGGATTTTTCCTTTTGAGTTACATGTTCCTTAGCTACCTCAGCAGCATCATGGGTTGGTGATGGCACCATAGGGGGTGGGCCATCAACCAAAGTGAACTTGGAAATTGCAGCTTTCTCGCTCGCCTTTCTTATTTTTGCCATAACCTCCTTGATTTATGGATCCTCTTCTGGTTTGTCGTTTTGAGTGGACTTAGCTTCATCATATGTGTCAAGAGATTCCACAGAGACGTTCTCTTCAGAGTCGTGCAGCACATTGATTCTTTGTGTTCAATAGACTTTATTTGAGAGCTGACACTTCTTTTTCTTCTTCACCTGATTTACCCAAGGAAGTCTCAACCTCCTTCAGGCCTTCATTACCCTCAGCAGCAGTCTCAACCACTGTGGGGCCTTCAGTATTCCATTCAGCAGACACAGCTGCAGCACGGTCTTGGACAATCCCTTCTACAGTGCAATTAGGATTTCAGCTGAGACTGTCTGAAGTGTATGACCTTCATCAACCTCACTATGATGTTTTGTTTCATTCACATCTTTGCCTCCTAACTTCAAATTAGTGAGGTCTCCCACAGTCTCCTCCAACTCGGTTGTGGTGTTTACAACTTCCCCCTCAGTTGGCGCACCAGATGACTCACGGGCAATGAGGTCACTGGAAACTTGAGACTCGGTTGTTTTTGAGTGATCAGCCGACTGGGCAGGTGTCTCAACACCTTTCTCAGGGGTAGGCTCAGCTAAGGTTCCCTCTTCATCACCTTCCTTAGCTTCATCGCTATCCTTCCTGGATCGTCCCTTGGAGTGACTGGTGAGGTTGAAGCATTAATTGTCCTCACCATCTCCAATATATCAAGGCTATGGGAGATTTGAATTGATGAAGACTCTCCAGGGCCCCTTGTCAATGTATGTCCATGCAGCTATTTGGACTCTTTTAGTACTTGCATAAGCTTAGCCTTCTCGATAGGATCAACAAGGTTCATTACTTTCTCATCACTATCACTACTGCTGGCTAGCTTAAAAGCACTTTCTGGGACATTATCGAAAGGGCAAGATTGAGGTTTCTTGGACTCCTCAATTGCCTTCGCTTTCAACTTCTCCTTATCCTTATTTTGATAAAGGATGGTGGAGCAGAAATCTGGGTTTAAAGCTGACCGTATTGCTATGTTCCCGAAGAAACTCAAGAGTTCTTCTTCTTCAATGAACTCTGGGCTTTGGAATTGGTCTTTAGAAAAACTTAGCTTCCAGACTTTCCATACTTGTCGCTTTTCCTGTACATCGGGATAGGCAGGAGAATTTGAAGATCATCATCATCTTCATCGTCTTGCTACAAAGGCTCTTCAGCAGCCTTGCCTTCCTCAACTATAATAGAATCAGTCTAAGGGGATCGGACAACTAACTCTTCATTGTCCTTGACAGCTGTGTTTGGTTTTGATTCTTCAGTTGTCTCCCTAACAGCTAATTCTTTACGATGTTGAGCAGCAGCAGCTGATTCCTGCTCAGTAACCATCACGTCATCCTTATCCTTCATACTTTGATGTTCATCAACAACAACATCTTCTTCAGCAACCTCAACAGTTGTTCCAGACTCAGCTGTCTTGGTAGCTAAGTCAGACTGTCTCACCAGTCTTATTTTTGATTTATTTTTCAATGGAACTTTAGGTTCCATGGTCTCAGGCTTGTCAGGTGTAAAAGTTTTCTCTCCTAACTTCTGCTTCTTAGCTGGACCTGACTTCCAGGCATAGCTGGGCGCTTCTTCTTGAAAATTGGAGAGGAAGATGGAGATTCTTTCTCGGCTGTGGGGGCAGAAGCAGGGTCTTTCCCGGCTGTAGGGACAGGTGCAGTCTTGGTTGTGGGGGCAGGTGCCTTCTTTTTCTTTGGAACGGGCTTAAGGGAGGGGGCTTTTCAGAAGCATTTGTGTCCATGGGCACGAGGTCAGCTGATTCCCCTCACTCATAGCCCTCTTCTTTGCATGGGCTTGGCGTTGGGCAGCAGAAAGGTTTGCCATGAACAACTTCTTGTTCACGTGAAAGGGTTTCCCATTCCGGAGTGGATTACCCTTCACCTCCAACAGATGGCCTAAGATCGGGCCATAGCCAAGTGAGTAGCTAAACATATCTTCTTCGCCTACGGACTTGTTCAGCACACTCTGGCATAGCTTGCCAAAAATGAACGCAGCCCAGTTAACCTTTTTCTCCTCCATAATCGCCGCCATCACTGTCAGCTTAGTCCGAAAAAATTGATTGAAAGACCAAATTTCATATCGACACACTTAACTACCACATCCATCAACTTGTGGTAGTCTTCTTTGATCAGCGACTTCTTGGCAGTGTAGTTGGGCTTCGCAGCAGCCTCTGATTTGGCTCTCTCCTTCCAGGCAGCTGCCAAATCAACATTTTTCTCAGTTATCTCCTTCAGACCAGAGGAAGGGAGATAACATTTAGCAACTAAATCCGCAACAGTCAACTTAATTTATTTGTTGTGGACCGATGAGCGGATCTCATAGTCGTGCATTAGGCATTCCCGTAAAAACATCGAAACCTCTTCCAGATAGGTGTGTGAGAACTCCATAGACAAAAACTGCTTGAGACCAGCTTTCTCAAGATTTTCAGCAATCTTCTTTGCTAGGGCCTTGTCCACTCCTTGCTTGACCAGACCATCGAATTCCACAGTCACCCCTGTGTGGACGTTCTCAGCTAACTTCGCTTAATCATACGATGGGGCCATTTCAGTACTTGGATTAAGGATTCAAATGAAAGAAAACTAGAGTTTGAACTTCTAGTTGCAGAGAGAAAAGGCTTTGGATTGCTTTGAGAGAAAGGTGTTTGTGAAGAGAGAGAAATTTCAATTTCTTTATATATGGGACATGAAAGGACGGTTTTTGGAATTCAAAAAGGTAAAACAAATCAATGGTTGAGATTACATCTTAGAAACTGCATTAATTCCCCTGCATTAAATGCAACAACATTTATATCCAATCATGGGTAAATTGGCGCAACTTTTTACTGACATCATAATTACTGCTGACGTCAAGCCTAATAATATTCCCACTCGCAGAAAACGACTGTGTTTTGTTACTTAGCTCTTAAATAACTCATCTATCTTCATTAGTGACTGGACTCTGCTTCTCTCTTGACTTAATAATCACTCTGCTATGCAGCTAACTCGATACAGCTGACTAGCCGTCTTGACTGTTTCACTTGGCTGTTAAGTGAAAACTCTGCTTATTTCCATTTCTCTCTTCTCTAATCCTACTGATTGATCCTTCTGAGCCTCCTAACTCAGCTCAATCAATCCAAGCTCATTCTTAAGCTCTTCAAATCTTGATTCACATAGAGGCTTAGTGAATATATCAGCTAACTGTTTATAAGTTGATATGTATTCCCATGTGGTGTCTTTCTTTTCAATATGATCTCTTATAAAATGATATCTAACATCAATGTTCTTGGTTCTTGAGTGCAATACTGGATTCTGAGTAATTTCAATAGCACTTGTGTTATCACACATTATTGGAATCTCTTTTTCTTCTATATCATTGTCTCTCAGATGTTGCCTCATCCATGAGACTTGGGAACAACAGCTGCCTACAGCAATGTACTCTGCTTCAGCTATGGATGTAGCTATTGAATTTGTTTCTTGTTGAACCAAGAAACCAACGTATTTCCAAGCATTTGATAGGTATCTGATGTACTTTTCCTATCAACTCTACATCCAGCATAGTTTGAGTCTGAGTAACCAACTCGCTTGAATCCTCCTTCTTTTGGATACCATAAGCCAACTTATTGGCATCCCTTCAAATACATAGGATTCTCTTGGCTACAGTCGCATGACTTTCCTTTGGAGCAGATTGAAATCTTGCACATACACCTACAACAAAGGTGATGTCAGACCTATTTCTTGTTAAATAGAGCAAAGATCCAATGAGAGCTCTATATCTTGTTTGATCAACAACTTTGCCTTATGCATCCATGTCCATCTTGACTGAAGTATTCCTTGGAATCTTAACAGATGATTACTCTTCCATACCAGATATCGTCATTAATTCTCTGGTATATTTGGTTTGACTTATGAAGGTTCCATCCTTCATTTGTTTGACTTGAAGACCTAGAAAGAAAGTCAACTCTCCCATCATACTCATCTCAATTTTCCCTTGCATGAGATTTAAGAATTTGTCACACAGATCTTTGTTTGTGGATCCAAAGATGATGTCATCCACATATATTCGAACAAGCAGCATACTCTTCCCATCTTGAAATCTGAAGAGTGTCTTATCAACTTTGCCTTTGGTGAATCTATTGTCTATGGAAACCGAGACAATGTGTTATACCAGGCTCTTGGTGCTTGTTTCAAACCATATAATACCTTCTTGAGCTTGTAGACTTTATCTCCAATAGTTTTCTGTTCAAACCCTGGAGGTTGCTCCACATAGACTTCTTCTTCCAAAAGTCCATTCAAAACTACACTCTTCACATCCATTTGATAGACAATGAAGTTCTTGTGTGCAGCATAAGCATGAAACATCATGATTGCTTCTAATCTTGCAATAGGTGCAAAGGTTTCATCAAAATTTATACCTTCTTTTTTGCAGTACCCTTTAGCTACCAATCTTGCTTTGTTTCTTACTACAGATCCCTCTTCATTCATCGTGTTTCTGAATACCCACTTAGTACCAATAACATTTTGGTAGGTAGGCCTTTGAACTAATTCCCATAGATAGAATCCAATGTATAGCATCTAATGCTTGTGACACATTTTTAGGCTCAATTTGGGAAATAAAACAAATGTACATAGTTTCATGTTGAATTCTAGATCTTGTTCTCACTCCTTATCCAACATCTCCAATGACAAGCTCTGGAGGATGGTCACTCAGCCATCTCACATCTGGTTGGAGTAAGTCTGTCAGATTCAGTCGTTCGCAGCTAAGTTGTCTTGAACAGCTTTCTCGTCATCATTTAGTTGCAGACGTTCCAGCTGTCTTTCAGATTCAGCTATCTCATCTTCATCTGGGTTGAGTCTTCTGATATCTGCCTCAACATAGGGACTCTTCTGAACAGTTGGTTGATTCATCTTATCACCTAACTCATTAATGTTTTCTCCATTAACATTAGGTTCATCAAACACCACATGGATAGACTCTTCTATGACCATAATTATCTTGTTCAACACTCTAAAAGTTTTACTCTCAACTAAGTATCCCAAAAAGATACCTTCGTCAGCTTTAGCATCAAAAGCTTTCAAGTTGTCCTTTTCATTATTGTGAATGAACATTTACATCCAAAAATATGAAAATATCCAACAATTTGGCTTCCTCCCTGTCCAAATTTGATAAGGGGTTTTTGACAGCTGCTTATTGATCATACACCTATTCTGAGTTTAGCAACCAATATTAATGGCTTCAGCCCAACATCTCTTAGGCAATCCAGCTTCAGCTGAACATGGTTCATACAGCTTCCTTGAGAGTTATGTTCCTTCTTTCGGCTACTACATTCTGTTGTGGTGTTCTTGCAGCTGAAAAACTTATGAGCAATATTATTTTCTACACAATACTGAGTTATAATCCCATTGACAAACTTAGTTCCTCTATCTGATCTTATCTTGATAATTGCTTGACTATTCTCATTTTGAACTCTTCTCATCAGCTGAGGAAGCTTCTGCAAAGTTTCCTTCTTTTTACATATAAAAATGGTCCATGGGTATCTTGAATAATCATCTACCACCAATAAGGTGTATTTCTTTCCACTAATGTTGGTTGGTTCAACAGGACCAAATAAATCTATATGCAATAACGGCAGTATCCTGGTTGAAGAAGGATTTGGCTTGTCCTTGAATGAAGACTTGATTTGCCTTCCCATCTGGCACGTATCACAAACACTTTCCTTCTAGTATACTGAGTATGACAATCCTTCCACAAGATGACTTCTTGCAAGCTTGTTGATTGTCTTGAAATTTAGGTGACTCAACTTCTTGTGCCACAACCAACTTGATTCGGCTGTGCTCTTTACTAGCAGACATGTGCTTGGTGTAGCAGTTGACCAATCCACTGCATACATATTTTTCTGTCTTGATCCTTGTAGCACAACTTCATTTGATTCAGCATCCTTGATCTGGCAAACTCCCATGTTGAATCCTACGTTATAGCCCTTATCACAGAGTTGGTTGATGCTCAGCAGAATGAAATTTAGCCCTTCAACATATGTTACATCTGTGATTTCTAGTCAATTTTTCCTTTTGGATCTTGTGCCTTTGATCTCCCCTGGAGCTTTATTTCCTCCAAATATGACTTTAGCACCTCTTATTTCCTTTAACTTTGAAAGATATTTCTTGTTGCATGTCATATGTCTGGAACAACCACTATCCATGTACCAGGTTCCTTGGCACTCATCTGTTCCTTGAACCTGCAATCAAGGAAATTAGTTTTTAGGTATCCATACTTGTTTGGGTCCTGAGCGGTTAGAACTATAAGATGATCCAACCAACCTATAGCCAAATGGTGTGACTCTAAGAGGTTTCCACATATTAGTTCCTTAATCATAATGAACATTTGCAAATTTCTTAGGAGCTTTAGGCTCATATAGTTGTCTCTTTTGTCTGTATGCATGTGTGTGAGCTTGTGCATTTGCTTTCTTGGGATAGTAATGAAACTTTTGTGCATGTTGGGCATTGTTCTTGGGTGCATGTGTGTGCTGATAATGGTTTCTCTGCCTTGGGAATGATCTATTTTGAGTCTGAGGTCTTTGCCATTTGGGCTTGTATTCCCGAGGTCTTGGCTGATATCTCATTTGATTATTCCAATTAGCTTAGCTAGGATAATTTTTACCATTCCCATCATATGATTTTCTTTGCTGAAACCTCTGGGGCTTTTGGTAGTTCAGTTTAGATCTCACAGAATATTTTTTGTTTGGAGTCTACTGATGGACTCTTCTGAATTTTGTTTCAGTTGTCCTCTCAGCGTACTCTGCTAGCTTTTTGCCTTTACCTTTGTATCCTAGGATGGCATGGTTGTGATTGTGTTTGTGAGTGGGTGTGGGTACAACATATGGTCCTTGAATTTTGGGACTCCCTGATCGCGAAAATCTTACCGCAAGCGTATGGTGTCAAATTTTAGTAGAGGTTTTGAAAGTAGAGTTATCATCTCCACAGGGATTGTGATCGAATTTTATACTAAGTACTATAATTAAAATAGCTTAACTCTACCTAGAATTTGAAAAGAGAGGAGGATTTATTAAACTAAAAATAAAACTACGAATAAGCAAATAAATTGGTTCAGACAATTAACCAAACACGTAGAAGATGAATTCTAGAGTGTTGATTTCACCTAGTTATCCACTATATTTTCAATCCAGTTTATTAATCACAAGTTATTAATATATAAGCCAATATTCCTAATGTTTATCACTTCCTCTCTCGAGTGCCAAGTGATTCTAGGTTCCAATTTCTGATTTCGATATCTCTATAAAAATCATAAATTAAACCCTAATATGCTCAATGAATATTCTATAACATGCCTCAAAAGATTCATAAACCTCTCAATTCTATGAAATCCTAGGTTGTGCTATTCTATGGCCAGACGTTCAATTACCTCTCTCGAGCGTCAAATCAAAAACACCAAACAATCTAAATTATTGATCAGATAATCCAGATGCAATCAAATCAAATAGCACAAATAAATTAAATAAATATGCGAGTTTCATAAACTGGAAATCAAAACATAGGTTCAAACGTAAGTTACATCAATCCCCTAGAAAAATAGGTTTAGGTCATAATGGATGTACAAAAATTCATGGAAAAATAATTATACATCTCAAGAAATCGACAAAGAAAAACAAAAAAAGAATTGAGAAGAAAAGAGAAGGAATTCTCTCTGTGTCCAGATGAGAAGTGCCTCCAACTGCCGTCCCGAACCCTAGCTCTGTGTCTCTTGCCCTGCGTTGTGCTCAAAATAATGTCCGACCCCCTGTTTGTACGTCCCCGTGGTGTATTTATAAGTCGAAGCCCTTGAAAATCCGTCAAAAGCCCAAGAAAAAAAGGCCCAAATTCAGCCCCGTCGTCGCGCGCTGCAGCACAAGGAATGGCGTGCTGCAGTGCACCTAAGAACGTCCCTGATCGTCCGCTCAACTCACGCCCGGGCGCTGCACCAGCCTTAAAGTCTTCGGCCAAAGATGACAATCATGTTCTTTCTTTGTTGTATCATATGACTGCAGCAGCATTGCATTATTATTAAGCTAGCAGCTGGCTGCTTGTCTGCCTCACCGCCGACGCTCCCACCGCCTGTTCTTGCTTCTCGCCCATGTTGTTCTGCCCTCGTGGCTGCAGCAACTCTACTTGCCGCTGCTATCTTGCCGGGCACTGCAGCCTTGGAGTTGGCGCTGCAGCGCCCACCACTTCCTTATGCACTATACTATTTTCACCCCCGCGCTGCGGAACGGGGGTTTTGGTGCTGCGGCGCTCGTCTTTTCGTGATATTTTTCCCTTTTTTCCACTTTTAAAATGCGCTTTTCACCTTTCAAACACGTTTTTCATCATTCTTGAATAATTTTGGCTCTCAAGATCAGTCCCGATTCTTGAACGACACCAAATGACACAAACTCGACTTAAACGACACTAAAATACCCGAAAACAACGCAAAATCCTAGTCTAGAGCACTTAATACATTGTTATAAAACCAACTTAACAAATACCCCCAAACTTAGACGTTTGCTTGTCCTCAAGCAATTACAGACTCTGAAAATCAACAAACATGAAGGAAGCAAAAACAAAGACAACAGACTCAAACAAACTAACTGCAAAACTTCACAACTAAACTCATTCGTCAAATTTCGTTTCACTATCAAGCAAGCACGTATTTTCACAATGTGATCATGAAGGTGGAATGTTCTTGCCAACCCCGTTTTCATTATCCAGATAGATTCACGCAATCAAGTGTTTTCAAAATGATCCACTTTTTGATTATAGAGATGAGATGCTTACGGGACTCCATAGGCTTGTCTTTCACACTAATCTCCACTAATGTAGGCTAATGTAACACAAGGATCAATAGGACTTTTAAAGCTTGTAATGTGGGCTTAGGGTAAGGTAGGAAAATATAGGATTAAGTAGCTCAAATCACCAAAACACACAATTATCACTTTTAATCAACAATCAACACTACCCTTCACTTTTTGACTTTCCCAATGTTTATGAACCTTCAATCTGCTAATTTTTCTCTTTTTTTTTTCGTAACCCCCATTTTTATTCTTTTGCATACATGGGGTTTCATATTTTTTTTTCTCGGGCAACTTCATTCAAATAAATACATACCCTTCTCATCATACCCTCCTCAACCTTCAACATTTTTCTATACTTTGTGTGTATGAGTGATGGGTGATTAGGATTTTCACATTTAGGCTTTGGGTATTAGATTGGTCGCCAAATAAACGGGTTTATACGGCTCAAAGGGGGACACTAGGGAAAATATAATACAAAGGTAGGCATTTTAGGCTCTGGCTTGTTCAAAGATGGCCTAAATCACTTCCTTAATGTTCACCTAGGATTTCGCCTCGACTAGTGATCAGACAAGTTCTAGAATCCGGTGGGAAAATCATTCCCAAATAAATCAACATAGTTAAGCACATAGATGGAATTAATGGAAAGAAGAATAGATCACAGTTCAAACACATGCTCTTTTGACCGTTCAACTCATTTTCAACAAATTAATTTAGTCATGCAGTTCCACAGTTTTACTAACGACCCGACTCGACTCTAGACTCTTTTTTTTTGTTTTTTTTTTACTCAAGACTCGACTTGATGAATAAAAACAGACTGCACCCCCCCAAACTTAAAATGACATTGTCCCCAATGAAGAGGTGGGAAAAAGGACTTTCCTGGTAGCCGAGGAGCGAAGGCTCCTTAAGTCATGTGGTACTACTACGTGTAGGAGGTGTCTCGTATAAGCTCACAATGCATCCTAGCGCATAAGCCCGTGGGTGTTGTATGCCTCCGAGGTGTGGTCTTGCTCTTCTCCTTCGCCTTGGCCCGGTCCCTCTTTGATTTCGCATTTTTGCAACCTGGCAAGGTAGACAAGAAAATAAAGCTCGTGGAACCAAGGAATTCGGTTATGGGTGAGAAATCGAAAATCAAAGCACATACATAATGCACCCAAGTAGAAACTATAGTGCCATGTCAAAAAGATAAGCATAGATATGCAACATAGCACTAAACAATGTGAAATTGTCATTGGGGCATTTTATCAAACACCTCATATGCGTGAATTTGGGCGAAGATAGTGCATGCAATGGATAACTCAATTCAATCACAAAAATCAACACCAAGCCTAAATCTAGCATGAGCAAACAATCCACAATCCACAAATCAACAATAATTATCTGAGCACTACAATCCAATCACACCAAAAATCACAAAATGGGGAAAACTTGGGGTATGGAAGTTGCAAACTTACCAAATAGTGAATGGATGAGATGAATATGGTGTGTGTGGTGTTATAATGCTCATTTGTGAAGATGGACTGGGATATGTGGGAGTTGCACAAATAAGAGGGGTGGGGTATGATGCAACTTACTACTCCTAAAAATTCAAAAAAATCAGAAAAAAAAAAAAAACAACTACTAAACTATATTAAAACTAAGAAAGCAATAAAAGGGGCTTGGGTTGCCTCCCAAGAAGCGCTAAGTTTACAGTCTTCAGCCAGACTCTGTCAGATTATCCTCAAGTTGGGGCTCCAATAGGCATGTTGTCCACATTGCCCTTAGAAACTTCCCAACCTCCAATGTCTTCAATTATATTCCCAACCATCTGCTTAGCATTATTTATGTCAGATTTTAGCTTGTTGGTTGGATGGATGGTGAATACAACTTTCTCCTGATTTGCCCGCAATGTTAGCTCCCCCGTTTCTACATCGATCAAAGCCCCTGCTGTAGCTAAAAACGGTCGCCCAAAGATGATAGGTATTTTCTTCTCCTCGTTCGCGTCCAACACTACAAAATCCGCAGGAAAAACAAATTTATTAATTCTTACCTATACGTCATCAATGATTTCCCACGGATAGGTGATGGATCGATCAGCGAACTGCAAAGTGATATTGGACGGCTTCACCTCCCCGAGCCCAAACTTTGTCACATCAGAAAGAGATATCAGATTCACATTGGACCCAAGATCACAAAGTGGTTTCTCAAAGAAAACTCCTCCAATAGTACAAGGAATAGTGAAACTCCCTGGATCCTTCATTTTCCGAGGTAGTTTACTTTGGAATATTGCACTACACTCCTCTGTCAAATAGGCAGTCTCAAAATCTTCCAACTTCATTTTCTTGGATTTCATTGGTTTCGCATAAATAGGTGATTCTTCGGGGCCAAGCTGAATTTTTGCTTCCTTTTTCACGTAAACTGCATTGCAGTGCTCTCTCAGATTAACCTCTGTATCACTTGGGAACTTTC
This sequence comes from Rehmannia glutinosa, assembly GCA_016081115.2. Taxonomy (NCBI): domain Eukaryota; kingdom Viridiplantae; phylum Streptophyta; class Magnoliopsida; order Lamiales; family Orobanchaceae; genus Rehmannia; species Rehmannia glutinosa. Next base: position 21,091,974 of record CM071935.1, on the reverse strand, counting down.
CCTTCTTCTGTAATGAATTCACGGTTGTAGCCAACTGACCATTTGTGTCTCGATTGACCTAATATGCGTCTCCATTGTACTCATCTTAGTATTTAGACCATCAATCTGTGTCTCACTCATATTCATTCAATTCCTGGTCTCTCCAATGAATGAGCCGAGCATCTCCTCTAGCGAGTACTTCTTTTCACCTCTGAGTGCATTGGAACTGGATGGGTTTGGATAACCTGGAGGTGGATTCAATACGTTCTTGTTGTTTCTATAAGAGAGATTCTCATGATTGCGAAGTCACTGGTGGTAGTGAGTTGGTAATGAATTACCTCTATTATTAAAATCCCGGTTATTCACATAATTGACTTGCTCGGCCTCGTGAGTGGCGGTTGCGTGAACGGTGGCGGGTGGGAGTGCGGCTTGCTGTGGTGTGTTGCAAGTATTCATGATTGCTAATTGCTTTGTCACACTCGAGATTTGAGTCTCAAGATTGATCAAGCTCAAGAACACCGCAACCGCCAAGCCATTGTCCTCTCGGAGGGCCATTGATAGCTGTTTGTGGCCATTTCTTCAAGTAGAAGTAAGGCCTCAGTCGGAGTTTTAGCCATCAATATACCTCCTGATGCCGCATCTATTATCGTCCTCGTATGTCCATTCAGCCCATTGTAGAAATACTGAACTCTCTGCTAGTCTGCATAGCCATGCTATGGGCATCTTCGCAACAGATCTTTAAATCGCTCCCAAGCTTCGTAAAACGGCTCAAAATCAATTTGTTGGAACTGGGCTATCTCGCTCTTTAGTTGGAGTGTCTTGCTGGGAGGGAAAAATTTTGCTAAGAGTTTTTGAGTCAAATCATCCCAACTCATAATACTCCCAGGGGCGAACGTCTGTAACCACTGCCTGGACTTATCCCGGAGTGAAAACGGGAAAAGCCTCAATCTAGTGGCCTCATCAGTCACACCATTCATCTTGATGGTGTCGCAAATTTCCAAGAATGTGGCCAGATGTGTATTCAGATCATCCAATGGACTCCCCCCAAACTGATTATGTTGAACCATGCTTATAAGGCCCGGTTTCAATTCGAAATTATTTGCATTAATGGGCTGGCGCACAATTCCGGAGTAGTTCTGGTTCACGGTCGGCAGAAAGTAATCCCGGATTGCCCTTTCTGGTGCCTCAAGTTGTGGTGGCACATTCACGACCCGATTTCTGTTATTCTCATTGTCCCCGCCTTCTGCCATTGCTCGATTCTCTGCTCGCTTTGCTGTTGGGATTGCTCGAAGTGTCCTTTCAATCTCTGGATCAAAAGGAAATAAATTAATGTCTTTGGAATCTCGCATAAACAGACAAGTCAAATGAGAAAAACAAAATTATAATTCCTAAACTAGTCTAGATTAGTATTAAGACTACTTGGTAATAGTATTAGTTTAAAATAGGATAAAATAATCCCCAGCAACGGCGCCAAAAACTTGATCGCGAAAATCTTACCGCAAGCGTACGGTGTCAAGTTTTAGTATAGGTTTTGAAATTAGGGTTATCGTCTCCACAGGGATTGTTATAGAATTTTATACTAAGTACTATAATTAAAATAGCTTAACTCTATCTATAAAAAAAAAAAAAAAAAAAAAAAAAAAAAAAAAAAAAAAAGCTTAACTCTATCTATAATTCGAAAAGAGAGGGGGATTTATTAAACTAAAAATAAAACTACGAATAAGCAAATAAATTGGTTCAGACAATTAATCAAACACGTAGAAGATGAATTCTAGAGTGTTGATTTCACCTAGTTATCCTCTATGTTTTCAATCCAGTTTATTAATCACAAGTTATTAATCTATAAGCCAATATTCCTAATGTTTATCACTTCCTCTCTCGATTGCCAAGTGATTCTAGGTTCCAATTTCTGATTTTGATATCTCTATAAAAATCATAAATTAAACCCTAATACGCTCAATGAATATTCTATCACAGGCTTCAAAAGATTCATAAACCTCTCGGTTCTATGAAACCCTAGGTTGTGCTATTTTTATGGCAGGCGTTCAATTACCTCTCTCGAGCATCAAATCAAACACACCAAACTAAATTATTGATCATTTAATCCAGATGCAATCAAATCAAATAGCACAAATAGATTAAATAAATATGCGAGTTTCATAAACTGGAAATCAAAACATAGGTTCAAACGTAAGTTACATCGATCCCCTAGAAAAATAGGTTTAGCTCATAATGGATGTACGAAAATTCATGGAGAGATAATTATACAACTCAAAAAATTGACAAAGAAAAACAAAGAAAGAATTGAGAAGAAAAGAGAAGGAATTCTCTCTGTGTCCAGACGAGAAGTGCCTCCAATTGTTGTCCCGAACCCTAGCTCTGTGTCTCTTGCCCTGCGTTGTGCTCAAAATAATGTCCGACCCCCTGTTTGTACGTCCCCATGATGTATTTATAAGTCGAAGCCCTTGAAAATCCGTCAAAAGCCCAAGAAATAAAAGGCCCAGATTCAGCCCCATCGTCGCGCGCTGCAGCGCTAGGAATGGCATGCTGCAGCGCGCCTAAGAATGTACCTGCTTGTCCGCTCAACTCACGCTCGGGCGCTGCAGCTCGGGCCCTTGGGTGCTGCAGCGCCCACGAAAGATGATGATCATCTTTGCTTTGTTGTTGTATGTATCACACTGACATTTGGCATTACCGCATTGCTGCGCCCGCACGTCGTCGCTCATTCGCTTGCCCCTCACCGCTGCGACGCTGCCTCACCGCTTTCTGCTACTTTCGCCCATGTTGTTGCATCCCCTGGCGCTGCAACCTGCTGGTGGGTCTTTGCCGCAGTACGTCACTACTACTTGCTTTGCTATCTTGTCAGGCGCTGCAGCCCTAGAGTTGGGCGATGCAGCGCCCACAACTTCCCTACGCATTGTACTATTTTCCACCCCCGCGCTACGGCGCGGGGGTTTTGGCGCTGCGGCGCTCGTCCTTTCGTGATATTTTTCCGTTTTTCCGCTTTTAAAATGCGTTTTGCACCTTTCAAACACGTTTTTCATCATTCTTGAATAATTTCGGCTCTCAAGATCAGTCCCAATTTTCGAATGACACCAAATGACACAAACTCGACTCAAATGACACTAAAATACCAAAAAATAACGCAAAATCCTAGTCTAGAGCACTCAATACATTGGTATAAAACCAACTTAACACTCCATCATTACATGAGGATCCTTTTTCCATAACCACTCTTGGAGTTTGGGCATGCACAAAGGAATTAAATCATATGTCTGTCTTGTCTCCACTTTCCTTTTGAATCATTATAAGTTCATCCAATAATTTAGATGCCTTAGTGAATGATGCAATCACATTTTATAAATATTGTTCCCTTTATTCTGTTGCAGCTAAGTCAGCTTGGATCTTAGCTATCTCAGTCTTTAGCTCTGTGTTCTCAGAAGCTATGTGACTTAGAGTACTCAGCTCTTTAGTCAGTTGTGAGTTTTGGCTTTTGAGCTAGTTGTTTTCCTCATTTAAAAGTGTGTGTGAGGTTTTTACATGCTCAAAATCTTTCATCATTTTGCCTAATGAATCATAAAGATCAGTGGGTGATGAAGTGTTTGTGTCACTATCACTATCATCAGAACTAGAATAAGATGAGTTAGAATGTACCTCATCTTCTTGTTCTTTGGTCATGAGGCATATCAAAGCCTTTTCTTCTGTGTCAAAGGAGTAGTCAGCTTCACTATTATCTGACTCAGCTGGTCCATTGCACTTGGCAGTGCCATCAGTCTCAGCAGCCAACATGGCTTTCTTCTTTTCTTGTCTCCACTCTCTGAAGACTTTTCTTTCTTCCTCATTTCTGTATTTGTTGACCGGTGGATAGGGACAGTAAACAGCAAAATGTCCTGGTTTTCTGTAGTTCCAACACAGGTTTTCAGCTTTATGGTAGTCAGCTCTTTCATATATCTAATAATCAGCTCTCTGATATTCATTACTTTGATGGTTAGCTCTCTTAGATGGTGTATCATCCCTTGCTTTGGAAGGTGTTGAGTGTCTCCTGGATGATTCACCCTTGATTCTTTTGTAGTTCTTATTAAAGAACTTATTGAATCTCTTTACCATTTCCTTTTGTGTATACTCCTTGCCTAGAGCTGAGAGCTCATTGGTTATCTCTGTGCATCTGACATTTAGCTGATCCAGACTTTTACTTGCAAGCATTTTAAAATTTTCAAACTTTTGTACAACAACAGTTAATTTATTCTCTTTAATTTGATTAGATCCTTCACAAATTAAATGAGTTCCTCCCATATTTATTTAGCCATTCTACAGGATTTTACTTTGTTGAACATGGTTTTATCGACGGTTTTATACAGAATATCAATGGCAACATTGTCCAAGTTGTATCTTTTTCTATCCTCTTGGTCCACTCGCATCGTGGCTTTTCACCATAGCGGGTTTTGGTACAGCAGTAGCAGCACGTGTGCCACGTGCAACAGGATCTGCAGCAGCATCTCCTTCAGGTGCATCAGCAGCAGCCTCAGGAGCAGGAGCCTTGACAGTTATGTTCATCTTCATTATTCGTAGTGGCCCATCCTCAATGACAAACCATATTTCATCATGTAAGGCTGAAAGGTGTACCTGCATGCGTATTTTCCAGTCATCAAATTCTTCAACAGTGAACATAGGAATGCGAGTTAGATTTGCTTCCATGATAATAACTTGCTTTAAAAGAGAAGCTTTAAAAACTGCAAGTGTTGTTTCTTTTGAAAAAGAAGGAGATCTAGTTCAGTAATCAGTGCGGAAGGCTCAATGATCCAACCGCTCTGATATCACGTGTAGGTCCCAAGGGGAGATAAGTAAAGTCTAGAAGAGGGAGGGTTGAATAGACTTTACCAACTTTTTGATTTTAGTCATTTTTATAAATTCAGAGTAGACTCAAGTCAGATGGGTCCTTGGTGGACAACTTAGTTTACTTACACAGCAGAGTTAGCCACTCCACGGACTCGACTGAGTTGTTGATAATATAACTCAGCTGATTCAGTTAACTCTTTAAATATTCAGTAGACTTGGTTTTTAACAGCGGAAGACTTTTACCCATGGTTTTAAATATGTTTTTCAACACTTGTTTTAAGCTAGGTTATTATCAGTTGACTTAGCAAATTAACAAACAACAATAATAATGTGCAAGAAAGTAAGTATGTTGAATGTAAAAGACACAAGCAATTTTATAGTGGTTCGAGGATGTGGTAATTCCTCTAATCTACTCTTCTCCAACCCCTGGAGGTAATCCACTAAGTAACATTGACTTTGCTACAAAAGGATGACAGTCCGAGATAGCCTTGATCACACAGTTGGCTTCTCCTAGGACTCAGCTTCTTCACAAGACAGTTGTCCTGCTACTTCAGCTCCTTCAAACTCTTGGATTTGTTCACATAGCCCTCCAACGAGTTTAAAGCCTCTGGTTCGATCTGGAACCTTACTACACCTCATTCAACCTTGGAGAGTAGACCCCTTGTTCTTTGAAAAAAGTTTTTTCTCTTCAACAAATAGAAGTTGTCTTTCTTTCACTGAATGTGTTGGATCGATTTCCTTTGAGTTTCGTCTTGAGGATTATGTTTGAATGTTTGAGAGATATTGCTTTGCTTTTCTTGATTTCTCTTGTGTGTCTCAGATTGCATAAGTATCTTTTCTTTAAAATCCTTAGCATTTTATAGTGGTAGTTCAAAAATGTATCCGTTGAAGAGATAGATGCATTTTCAAACTCCACTTCTTGGTCGTTGGCTTGTCTTGTCTTGCAGCTTTGATGTAGATCATACCTTATATTTAGTGTTCTGCAGCCTTTCCTTAAACTCTGCAGGTTTTCAGGTACATCTCATTGGCTCCTTTCTTTTTGCACTATTTCAGCAAAATAGTTTTAAGGTAGGCAGTCTGACACATGCATATTTCCAGCAAACATTTGACTTTGCTTGACAATGGATCTCTTCAGCTTTCTTTGATCCTTTTTGCCGCATAACCCCTTTGACAGTCAACTCCAATGATCTTGTAATGACTTTGTTGTCAGTCAGCTGACTAAGACAGCTTTTCTGTCACTTGACTGTACTTGACTTCACTTCACTCAGCTGCCATACAGTTGGGTCTGCTCTTCAATCTTCAGTCGAGTCTTGCATTCTTCAACTTGACTGCTTCTACTCAGCTTACAAAGTCCTATCTATTATAAGTTGATTTACAGTTGAATTAAGGTGCCAACTTCCTAATCTATGTTTTACATGGTATCATCAAAATCTATTACATAAATTTCCCAACAATTTACTTACTTAATATTTGCTATCCAATTGATAATAACAAGATCTCTCTATATATATTTTGATATATGCTCCTAAACAATTTTTTTTTTTTTTGGGGGGGGGTCTAGTCATTCGTTTGTCTTTGGTAAGTATATTAATTTTCTTTGCATCCCATATAGGAATTGCATGTAGAGCACGTAGAGTTTTTATTGCATTAGGATATTGCATTTATATGTTTATTACTTTAGAATATTTACTTGCTTTCTTAGGATTTTGTTAGAAAGTGGAGATGGATTGATAAAAATTATGATGATAATTGTACTTTGGAGTACCATATGTGGTGTGTTGTGGAGTCAAGAGCCTTGACTATGTATGATATAAAATTCTTGGAGTTTTCTATATTACTTGATTTTGCGATGACTAAGGAGAAAGTTTGATGTTTGACATGTTGCCAAAATAAACCTGTGAGATTTTTGAGCCTTGACTATTCATATTGTACAGTCTTCTTTATTTTGTGTGAATGTCATTCATGTTTATGGTTTCTAGAACTTTCACTTTGTCTATCTCAAGACTACATTGTGTGTGCAGAATATGAAAATAATTTAGGCCATCTTTGATTTTTTACCCACTTTAGCCAATAAGTCTACCAAAAAGTACAAAAATTCATTTGCTAGCCTGTTTGAGCCTTTCAACCTATTTTCTTTGTTGCTAGTTAGGTAAATATCAGCCTCCAGGTAAATATGAGCCCTTTTAACCTTTGAATATTATCTTACCTTAGCCTAGACTAATGGAGAATGTTAGTTTAAGGGATTGATTTGGTTCATTTTGTTATTTGGGATTAGTAGGTGATGTGGTAAAAAGTTGCACCAAAACATTATCATTTGGGTCAAAAAGTGGGAGATGAAACAAGAGAGATTACAAGTCCTCGAAAAAAAACCAAAAGAAAACTCAAAATAAATTGAGGACTTGTGAGAAATTTGTTTAATAAGTCTTATTAGTGTTGCTCTATGTAATTGACTTTGGTGGCTGTTTGATTAAAACTTGCATATTTTTGGAAAGGAATTAAAATTGGTGAGGAATTTAATTTCTCCACTTTGTATTTAGTTCTCAGTTTGTGGCATAAATATTTGAGATTGTGTGAAGGAACGGATGAGAATATTTATGTGCATATCTCTGTGCTCTCACCATTACTCCATTAGTCTTGGATATTGAGTCACTTTTCTATATTTATCATATCGTAACCATAGCCTACATTATAACCAAAAGAAAAAACTTTTTGATTCATATTTGGCACACATGTTTAGTGGTGAGAGTTTAGACTTTTTGCAAGCTTATGGTAGGACATTTTCATAATTGACTTGAGAATTATTTGTCCTATTTATACACTTTGGGTACTTGAGTGACACACTTATCAGGTGAGGGATTGCAATATCAAACAAGTTACTTTTAATTGGTTGTTACATATTAGGTGATCATGAGCTTTTGAGGTTGATTATTGTTTTGTGAAAAAGTGCTTGAGATTTGAGAATATTTTCGTACATGGTATGCCGTTGAGAATCCTTGCATTTTAAAAATCCACCCAAATACATGCTTATTCTTTTTCTTGTTGCTCGAGAACTACCAACTGTCTAAGTTTGGAGGAATTTGATAAGTGGTTATTATGCATACATTTCAGAGTGTAATTTGTTATATAATCGAGATATTTACATGTGTAACTAGTGTGTTTTGGTTGGTTTTCTTTATTAGGCGTGATACTGCAGTTTTCTAGATATGTTTACTGGAAATGGAGCTAAATTGGAAGGAAAGAGATAGCACGTCCTAAAGGGTAGGTCAAGAGCCAAAGGACAAATGAAGACGCGCAGGAAAAAAACATGGACTATCAAACAACATGGGATTACTTTCGAAAATGTCAAACACATCAATAGTTTTTAGCACTAACAAGGTTTAGTATTTGGAACATAACTTTGTCAACAAAATTGATATTTAGATGATTCAAGTTGCTATGGAAATCTAAGAGATAGGGGTATTACTTGCATTAAGATTGTAGGTCCCAAGGGGTGTGAGTAAGGTTTAGAAGGGGGTTGAATAAATCTTACCAAATTTTCAATTTTAGTCCTTTGAAAATTACAACAGAGTTGACTCAAATAGTTGTGCCCTTGAGGGACAGCTAAGTTGGTTATTCAGCTAAGTTAGCCACTCAACAGACTCGATAGAGCTGTTGATAGAATAACTCGGTTGTTTAACCTAAACTTAACTTGGCTGGTTTGGTTTTATCAGCGGAAGACTTAACACCCTTTGATTAGATTTTTGCTTGTCTTAAACACTCGATTTTTAGCACTTGGTTATTAATCAATTGGATAGCAATGTAACACTAACAGCAGATATAATTTAAGTATGTAGGAAGATGAATGTGCTTAAATTAAATGACATAAATATTTTTACAGAGGTTCGAAGATATGGTAATTCTTCTAATCCTCTCTTCTCCAACTCCTGGAGGAATCCACTAAGTAACAGATCAGTTTACAAAGTGGTGAACAGTCCGGACACAAACTTGATCACACAGCTCGCTCCTCTTGCGACTCAGTTTATAGGGCAACTGCCTTGCTACTTCAGCTCACTTCTCAAGCTCTTGGATTTGTTGACGAAGCCCTCCAACAAACTTGATACTGGTTCGACCTTGAACCTTCCTACAATCCTGACTTGGAAAGTAGACCCTTTTTGATTCTTCAAAAGTTTCCTCTTCAACGGATTTGAAGTTATCTTTCCTTCACAGCTTGTGTTGGATCGATTTTCTTCGAGTTTTAGGCTTGAGGAATTGTTGAATATTAATGACAATATTGTAGGTTAAATGCTTAAATATTGCATGCTTGTTCGTGGTTCAGGTAACCTCTTCGCAGTAATTTCCTCAGGCTTTTATAGTGCACATTTGAAATTTTGCTCGTTGAAGAGATAGGCTAATTTCAAATGTCACTTTAGTTCATTGGCTTGTCTTGTTGTAGTCCTTGATGTTGATATTTCCTTGTATTAAATTTCTTCACAGCATCGCAGGTGCCTGACACAAGGTGCGGTGTTAATGGCTTCAGCCCAAAATCTCTTAGGCAATCCAGTTTCAGCTAACATGGTCCTTGCAGCGTCCTTGAGAGTTCTATTCCTTCTTTCAGCCACTCCATTCTGCTGTGGAGTTCTTGCAGCTGATAACTCATGAGCAATCCCATTTTCAACACAATACTGAGTTATTATCCCATTAACAAACTCTATTCCTCCTGTCGATCTTATTTTTATAATGGTTTGCTCTTTTCACTTTGAACTCTTTTCATCAATTGAGGTAACTTCTACAAAGTTTCCTTCTTTTTACATGAAGATTGTCCATGTATATCTTGAATAGTCATCTACTACCACCAAGTTGTATTTCTTTCCACTTATGTTGGCTGGTTCAATGACCAAATAAATCCATACGCAACATATGTAATATCCTTGTTGAAGAAGGACTTGCTTATCTTCGAATGAAGATTTTATTTGCTTTCCCATCCGGCATGCATCACATACACTTTCTTTCTTGTACATTGAGTCTGGCAATCCTTCTACAAGATGACTCCTTGCAAGCTTGTTGATTGTCTTGAAATTCGGATGACTCACTTTTTTGTGCCACAACCAACTTGATTCTTTGTGCTCTTTGTTAGCAGACAAGTGCTTGGTGTAGCAGTAGACCAATCTACCACATACATATTCTTCTTTCTTGATCCTTGCAACAATATTTCATTTGATTCAGCATCTTTGATCTGGCACACTCCCATGTTGAATCCAACATTGTAGCCTTTATCACAGAGTTGGCTGATGCTTAACAGGTTGAAGTTGAGGCCTTCAACATAAGCAACATCTGTGATTTCCAATCCATTCTTCTTGATAGATCATGTGCCTTTGATTTCCCCTGGAGCTTCATTTCCTCCAAATATGACTTTTGCATCTCTAATCTCCTTGAATCTTGACAGGTTTTTCTTATTTCCTGTCATATGTCTGAAACATCCACTATCCATGTACCAGGTTCCTTGGCACTCAGCTGTTCCTTGAACATACAATCAAGGAAATCAGTTTTTAGGTACCCATACTTGCCTGTGTCCTGAGAGTTAGTGCTATAAGATGATCCAACCAACCTATAGCCAAAATACTTGACTCTAAGAGGTTGTCATCTATCAGTGCCATAATCATAGTGCACATTAGCAAATTGCTTGGGGGTTTTAGGTTCATACAGATGTCTCTTTTGTCTGTATGCCTGTGTCTGTGTTTTAGCAATTGCTTTCTTGGGATAGTTGTGAAATTTTTGAGTGTAGTGCTTGGGTTCATATGTGTGTTGATAATAGCTCTTTTGCCTTTGGAATGACCTTTGCTGAGTTTTAGGTCTTTGCATCTTGGCTTGTATTCCATAGGTCTTTGCTGATATTTCACATATTCTTATCAGCATAGTTTGGATAGTTTCTACCATTCCCATCATATGTATTTTTCTTATGAAACTTCTGGGGTTTTTGGTAGCTCTGTTTGCTTTTCACAGAGTATTTTTTGTTTGGAGTTTGCTGAGGAACTCGGCTGGATTTCTTCTCATCTGTCCTCTCAACATACTCAACTGGCTGTTTTCCTCTCCCTTTGTATCCCAAACCAGTTTGTTTGTGATTGTATTTTGGAGTGAATGTGGGTGCAACATTTGGTGTTTTGGATTTTGAGATGCTTCATTACTTGAGGATCCTTTTTCCAAAATCACTCTTGGAGTTTGATTGTGCACAAAGGAATTGAATCATATGCATGTCTTATCTCCAGATTCTTTTTGACTCGTGATAAGATCATCCAATGATTTGGATGCCTTTGTAAATGAGGCAATCACATTTTTGAGATCTTTTTCCCTCTTTTCTATAGCAGCTAACTCTGCTATGATCTTGGCATTTTCAGCCTTCAACTTAGTATTCTCATTAGCTATGTGACTTAGAGTACTCACTCTTTTAGTCGATGTGAGTTTTGGCTTTTAAGTTGGGCCGTTTTCCTCATTTAGAATTGTGTGTGAGGATTTTATGTGTTCAAAATCTTTCATCATTTTGCCTAATGAATCATAAAGATCGAAATGGGTGATGAAGTGTGTGTATCACAATCATTATCACTTGAATCAGAATGAGATGAGTTAGAGTATACCTCATCTTCTTGATTTTGTTGATCTTCTTCTTTAGCCATAAGGCAAATCATAGCCTCTTCCTCGTAGTCACTTGAGTAGTCAGCTTCACTACTCTGCGAGTCTCCGCTTCATTAGACTTGGACTGCTCAAGAGTCTCAACCAACATGGCTTTCTTCTTTTCTTGTCTTCTCTCTCTGAAGACTTTTCTTTCTTCTTCATTCCTATATTTGTTGACTGGTGGATAGGAACAGTCAACTGCAAAATGTCCTAGTTGTCTGCAGTTCCAACATAGGTTCTCAGCTCTTTGATCAGCTCTTTCTGTTCTTGGATTATTAGCTCTCTGATATTCAACCCTTTGATGTTCAGCTCTCTTGGGTGGCCTTTTTCCCTTGACTTGGAAGCAGCTGAATATCTTCTGGAAGTCTCACCCTTGTTTATTTTATAGTTCATATTGAAGAACTTGTTGAATCTTTTAACCATTAGGGCAATTTCCTCCTGGTCTATGGCTTCCTTGGGTTCGGCTCTCTTTCCATCCTTGGCCATCAGTACAGCTGTCTTGGGTATAGCTGTCTCCTCTTGCTCTTTCCTTGGGTTCGGCTCTCATACATATTTCATTTTGTGTATATTCCTTCTCAAGAGGTGGAAGCTCATTTGTGATTTTAGTGAATCTGGCATACAGCTGATCCGTGGTTTCACCTGCAAGCATTTTGAAATTTTCAAATTTTTGAACAACAACAGACAATTTAGTTTCTTTAATTTGTTATGATCCTTCACAAATTAAAGTTAGTTTCTTCCAGATTTCTTTTGCAGATTTGCACGATTTGACTTTATTGAACATTGCTTTATCCAATGTCTTGTAGAGTATGTCCTTGGCCACATTTTCCAAGTTGTACCTCTTCCTATCTTCATTTGTCCACTCAGTCCTTGGTTTTTCAACCATGACTGGTCTTGCTTTCAAGCTAGCTTCTTCTTCTCCTTCACCGCAGCTTTTTCTCTTGCAAATCGTGTTCACTTTTAGTATTTGCAGTGGCCCATCCTCTATCACAAGCCACATTTCATCATGTAATGCAGATAGATGAGCATGCATACGAATTTTCCAATCATCAAATTATTCAACAGTGAACATAGGAATGAGTGTCAGATTTGCTTCCATGATAATAATTTTGCTTAAACTGAAAGATTTTGAAAATACAAGTGTTTAACACCTTTTTGAAAAGATAGAGATCTAGTTCAGTAACCAGTGCGGAAGGCTCAATGAACTAACCGCTCTGATACTACTTGTAGGTCCCAAAGGGTGTGAGTAAGCTTTCGAATGGGGGGTTGAATAAACCTTACCATATTTTCGATTTTAGTCCTTCTAAAATTACAACTGAGTTGACTCAAACATTTGTGTCCTTGAGGGACAACTAAGTTGGTTATTCAGCTAAGTTAGCCACTCAACAGACTCGATAGAGCTGTTGATAGAATAACTAGGTTGTTTAACCTAAACCTAACTTGGCTGGTTTGGTTTTATCAGCGGAGGACTTAAGACCCTTTAATTAGATTTCTGCTTCTCTTAAACACTCGATTTTTAGCACTTGGTTATTAATCAGTTGGATAGCAATGTAACACTAACAACAGATATAATGTAAGTATGCAGGAAGATAAATGTGTTAAATGACACAAAAAATTTTATAGAGGTTCAAAGATGGGGTAATTCTTCTAATCATCTCTTCTCCAACTCCTGGAGGAATCCACTAAGTAACATATCAGTTTACAAAGTGGTGAACAGTTTGGAGACAGCTCTTGATCACACATTTGGCTTCTCTTGCGACTCAGCTTCTTCACTGGGCAGTTGTCTTGCTACTTCAGCTCACTTCTCAAGCTCTTGGATTTGATCACAAAGCCCTCCAACAAACTTGATACTGGTTCGACCTTGAACCTTCCTACAATCCTGATTTGGAAACTAGACCCCTTTTGATTCTTCAAAAGTTTCCTCTTCAACATATTTGAAGTTGTCTTTCCTTCACAGCTTGTGTAGGATCGATTTCCTTCGAGTTTCAGGCTTGAGGAATTGCTTGAATATTAATGAGAATATTGCAGGTTAAATGCTTGAATATTGCTTGCTTGTTCGTGGTTCATGAAACCTCTTCTCAGTAATTTCCTCAGCCTTTTATAGTGCACATTTGAAATTTTGCCGGTTGGCGAGATAGGCTAATTTCAAATATCACTTTAGTTTGTTGGCTTGTCTTGTTGAAGTCCTTGATGTAGACATTTCCTCGTATTAAACGTCTTCGCAGCATCGCAGGTGCCTGACACAAGGTGCAGTGTTTCCCATTGGTTCATTCCTTTTGCATATTTCTGGGACCAACATTTTAGACCTGACAACTTTGACATATTACTATATCGAGTAATATTCTTGATTTTAATCAACGGATCTAAGTCAGTTGTCTTGACTAGACTGCTATCTTTACCCCAGGTGACTTGAGTCGGCTCCAGTCGTTGGATAACTCAACTGTCACTTCAACTTTGAGACTTGGCTTCTTGAGTTGACTTGACTGACGCTTCTCACAGTTGTTCCTCAGCTGACACTCCTTCAGCCGAGTCATTGACTTCCTTCTTGGACATACTCAGCTGACACACAGCAGAGCCTTCAATCCATTCCGCGGTTGACTTCTTGTATTCCTTGGCATAGCTGACTTGACTTAGTTTTCTCAGCCCTATCTATTACAAAAAAAATTACAAGGAAAATGGGGTGCCAACTTCCTAGTTTAAGTTTTACATGGTATAATCAAAATCTACTTAATAAATTTCCTAACAAGGACCTCAGAAGCTAATTTGGATATTTGGGCCACATGGCTAGGTCGTGCGCATGCGCACAACCATGTGTGGGACGCAGCTTTTCAGAAGAATTTCAATAGACCAGGTCTTGTTTGTGCGCACGACCTGTGCGAGATGCGATGTTGTGAGGATTTTTTTTCCTTTATTACACGAGAAGTGAAAAAGGAGTCCAAAAAGACATCTATAAAAGGGAGAATTAGACCTAATAGCTCACATAACACATATAGGGAGTGAAGATAACACATCTAGGGAGAGAAGAGGACAACTTGGAGGTAGAAAAATGAGATTTCAAGAGAAACCACGCGAGAGGATTAACAACGAAGAAGCATGAAGTGTTCCAGAACATGAAGATTGATTTATCCACACAAGGGGAATTCTTCATCATGGTCTAGAATTTCTTTTCCATCTTTTCCGTGTCGCATATTTTCTTTAATGATTAGTCTATGAATTGTAAACGATTATGTCTATCTAAATTCATCTTGATTCTAGGACTTGATGTAGACTGTGGATTTTATTAATATTTGATTTGGTTTCACCTATATATTTGTGAATTAATGTGATTATTCTTGTGGATTACTTGATCAATAATTTGCATGTTTCACAGTTAGTTCATAATTCAGATGAGTTCTAACATTAGATAATGGATTTACAACATAAACAGGAGTAGAGTCGGGAGGCTTACGATGTTATGGAGGTTTTTATTTAATTCTCCATGCTTTTGGGAGTTGATATTGATTTTTGAGTAGGGATGCTAGCAATTCAATGTTGATCTACGGTTTGTTTGCTCAGGGAGAGCAAATAAACTATGTTATGAGTTAAACCCATAGATACGGTGAAATTAGTTCTTGCAAAACACAAATCAGGTATAACTTGATGAAACATGTTGAAATCATAGTCCTAGATCGCTTTTCTTTGTTGGTTAAACCTTGCGCGCGTGTATTCATAGTTCATTTATTTTTGATATTTTACTTAGTTTTAATTGTTAGATAAATCAATCATCATATTATTCAGATGGTTCAATGAAATTGAAACTATTATACTTGATGTAATTTATGTTTTAATCAATCCCTGTGGAATACGACCTTGATTGCCACTGTCTCTTAACTATGTCGTACACTTGCGGTTTAACTTAATAAACTTTAGCAATCAATGTGGAACTAGTCGAAGACAAGTTTTGGGATACAATTGATCAAAATAAGAGGGCGAAACAGTATATAATTTTGGAGGCGATGTCTGATTCCCTATGAAATCGCGTTTCCCCAAGGGAAATGAATAGACATGAAGAACTCAAAAGCTTAGCTGGTGACATAATATGTCTATGCCTGAAATTCCTTCATCTAGGCTTGTTTTTACATATTTAAGTGTTTTGAGTTTTCAGGATTTTATTTCCTATTTGATTTTGGATTTGTTAAGAGTTTTTAGCTCCCTTTAAATACTTTTTAGGACTTTATTTTCGAGTTTTTGAGTCATAAACCATATTATCAATAAAAGTCTTTTTTCTTTCGAATATTATTTCGTCTTCCATTATCCGTTCAATGTCATAATCGGATGATTATGAATTTTCCAATTTAATGGATACATATAGTAAACTCAGGTCAGCGAGAAGTAATTATTGGAGACCGACAGATTGGTAAAACAACAATTCCATATTCGAGAGATAAAAATTCATTAATTTGACACGTTTAACGTTTGAAAATGAAACATATTAAAATTAGTTTCTATATTACATATATATATATATTGAGATCAGTGCATGTCGTGAGACCATAGGTACTGATCTCAGTCATTCGCATAAATTAATGGATGGTTGAGATTAAATGAGTGAAAATTACATTGAATATTTAATTTAATCACATAAATGGGAACAATGTAAAATCACCCTTAAATGGTATCTACCCACTACAAAACCGTTACAAAAATAGAGGTGATAATCAATCAAGATCTGCCACATTCCTTACTCTTGTTAATCACTAAAAAAATGCCACGAAATCCCTAATTCATATTTAATTTCTCCTTGTTTATGCCATTAACGAGTTGAAGATACATTACAGTTAATAAAAATTGTGTTGCGGAACATGAATAGGATTGAAGGCGAATCAAGATTAATTATTCCACAAGAAAATCCAATTGACAAACATGGTGGAAAGTTGCAACAGTGGAGAAATTGAGACTGGTATCTTCATCCCAAACTATTCATACTGTAATTGTTCGTGTCGGAGATGGTGCATAAATACTTTGGAAACAATGCACAAATAACTACAAGATGTTCAACTATGCAGCAAAAATTAACTAACTATGCATTGTCTAGAAGATATCTATGCATTGGAAAAAATTAAATATCCAAAATATTATATTAAACTATGAAATAAGTGTCATAAACTATGCATCAAAAAATAACTAACTATGAATTGTCGAGAAGCTTTCTATGCAATGTGAAAAAACTAAGAGCAGGTCTCTTGTACGATGGTCGCACGACGCGACCGATTGCACTTTTAGTGTAAAAAAATGGTACTTTGCTTGAATACACTTAATTTTAGTGTATTCGGACAATGCATCACTTTTTACACTAACAGTATCATTCTTCACACCGTGCGGCCGTCTTACACATTTTTTTGCCAAAAACTAAATATGCAGTAAATTATAGCCAACTATGCAATAAGTGTCAAAAACTATGCAACAAAAAACAACTAACACTACAAGAAAATAATCAAATTCCAACGAAATAGAAAACAGATGGAATTTTAAAATTCCAACGAAAATTCCAATATTACATTATACCGTTGGAAATTTCCAACAAAAATTCCAACGATAAACAAAATTGTTTGTATAAACTGATGAAATTCACGTTGGAATTTAAAATTTCAACAGAAATTCCAACACCACAACAAACTGATGGAAAATTCCAATAGTAATTCCAACAGCAATAAAATCGTTGGAATAAACCATTGGAAATACTATTGGAATTTTAAAAATTCCAACAGAAATTTCATCACTAAAACATATCATTGGAAAATTCTAACAAAAATTCCAACAGTAAATAAAATATTGGAATTAATCGTTGGAATTTCCGTATTGGAGATTTTAAAATTCCAATGAAAATTCCAATGGTACAACATGTTCTTGGAAAATTTCGTTGGAAATTCCTATACCATTGGAAATTTTCAATAGGGTTTAAAATATTTGATAGTATTATCAATACCAATAAAATATATCTTCTCTTCTGGAGTCAATCATATTGAAACTACATAGTTAACGTGCTTTACTTGGGACAAATTGATGATGGGTGACCTACTGGTAAGTTAAAGATATTAGATAATGAGATAAAATGATTGAATATTCCAATGGATATATACCACTGGAATTACCATTGGACTAAATTCCAATGGTATAACTCGGTTGGAATAATCATTGGAGTTTTTTCCAACGATTATATATATATTCCAATTGATATACTGTTGGACTAAATTCAATTGATATACTGTTGTATATTCCAATAGATAAATACCGTTGGAAGTGCCGTTGGAATATTTTTCTATTGGAATTTTGCCATTCCAAGGGTCATTTTACTAACGATGCATTTTCTGTTGGGATTTCCATTGGAACCGATAATTCCAATGGTAATTGGCCAAATTCCAATAGATTTTTCCCGTTGGAATTTTCTTGGTTTCTTGTAGTATAACTATGCATTGCCAAAGATCTATCTAAGCATCAAAAGAAAAATAACTATGCTTACTCCCCACCCACCCTTATGATTTTTACATTTTTACCAACATATGTCATAAAATAATACAACAAAAACTAACTAGTTATATATTATCTAAGAGCTATCTATGCAACAAGGGTTAGTCTCCTGTCGGACGGTCTAACATATCTAATCCGTTAGACGGATCCAAATATCCGACCCGTCAGCCCATCAACAAAAAGACAAGTACTAACACTATATCCACGTGCCGCTAATACATTTTAGGAGAGTTGCTAATACATTTTGGGAGGACTACTAAGACTTTTCTGAGGAAAAATAATATTTTTAAGGGTGCTACCAAATATTTTTCAGATGACTACTCATACTTTTAAAGGCGGAAGAACTAATACTTTTATGGGAACTACTAATACTTTTCATGATAAAAACTATTACTTTTCGTGAGGAATACTAAAATGCATATAATCGGAAAACATAATACTTTTAAATAAGACTACTAATATGTTTCAGTAGGAATACTAATACTCTTGATGGAAAAAATAAATATGTTTTATGAGGATTACTGAAAAAATAGTTCAAGCGGATTACTAATACATTTCAGCGTTACTACTAATATTTTTTAGAGAAAAAACTAATACTTTTAATAGTACTATATTACGCTTTTTATATTAAAAAAATATCACCGGTCCAGCTTATATTGTATCACCCCCATAATATTACAAAAATATCATCGCGTTTAAAATCACAAAAATGCCACTGCCTATTGTTACTAGGTCGGGATGGGATCCGTCTAATGGGTTCAAACCCGTTCGACAATCTGATATAAGTTTTTGTCATGCAACAAAAGAACACTAACTATGTTAAATCCGGAAAAAAAGAAAAAAATTTGAAAAACGAAAACCCGCTCCCTAAAATCGCGCCATTAATAAGATAGTTACAATTATACGCCCCATAAAAAAATGACCTAAAATCGCCGCAAAGATAAGAGAGACGATATTTTTACCAAAGATACGATTTCAAATTCATACGTCTTTAAAATCTCTCTATAAAGAAAACTCAACAACTGGAAACCTCTCCTATGATATATAAGTTTCACAATATACAAATACCTCTGATTCAGTAATTATGCATTATGTAAACCTCATTTTATCAACTAGGTATGTGTACTTTCATTATTACATATACAAATCCGATTAAATAATTATGCATTATGTAAACCTCCCTATGATATATAAGTTTACGTTGCACTTGATTAACTAGCTAAATCCAACAACCTAGTGATAAAATCTCTCAGTAAAAAGCAAACTCAACAAGTTGAAACCAAGTCTTTTTATCTCTTGCTATTTACCAAGAATTAAAAAACATGAACAAATCATCCTCAATAAATTGGGGAGACTAGTCTGCTTTGTACAATCAAATTTCCATGTTTGCAAAGCAAGTGCTTTATTTATTTTTATTTTTTTAATTTGATCGATTGTTTTTATTTCCAATGCATACAAAAATACTCAACAATACACAATACAAATCCTGCTAGTTTAGAGTAATTTCAAGTATTCCAGGCCAAACAAAACCAATAATCAATTTAAGCATGCAATAGGGAACTGAAACCAATCGGATACACTATAAAATACAAATCTTTTAAATATTTGCTTTTAATCCATATTGGTAACCTCTGTTTACAAGCTTCTGCGACCTCATCTGCAGTTAAAACCTTTTTTTTAAATACTTTATCATTCTTAGCTTGCCATAGATTCTAAAGAAAAAAAAAGATACAGTGTCAAAAAGCCGTCCACATAATTCGCATTTAGAACTCAACATCACCCCAACATGAGCTTCAAAATGTGCAAACCAAATAGTTTTGCGAGATCGATAACTGCACCATTAGAGATATTAAATGGGCCAACCTGTTTAAACCCATCCACTAGTGAAAAAAAGAGGGCTATTTATTTAATCCTATCCCTCTCATTAATTATTGACATATAGATTCCCAAATAAGTTTTTATAAAATTACATATAAAAATGCAATTTTTTCCCATTATGTTTACAAACCTTTTTCAGGAAGAACAAGAACCACTTTTGTCAAATCAAGATTTAAAGAATATTCAATGATCCTTTAATTTATGTACAATTACAACTCAATATGATGATTGTTTTTATTTTAAAATAAACATGCATTTTCAGTTGCAAATTTGCAAACCAAATAAATAAACAGTCATGAAAACCATAACATGGAAAGCCGGAAAAAGAAGTCGTGTGTTAACTATATATATATATATACCTACTAAATGGACCATCCCTAGGTGAGTCCAAACTTATCTTAATCATCTTAAAAAATGAAAGGACGTGATTAATTCAGTTTTTTAATTATTTCCTAATTTTTGCTTGATTTTAAGGGTAAGATTGTAATTTTGTATTCAAATTATCTCATTTTATATGGAGACAATTTGATCAGGATTTTGATTATTTTCCTAAGAACTACGTTTTCTTTCCAAATATTTTTATTTTAAAGAAAAAAAAATTTAAAGAAGATACATGAAAGTAATGCCGTGGGGCCTCATAAATAAATATTTAATTTATATATATATATATATATATATATATATATATATATCATATGTATCCCCGCCAATCTTCTAACCAAATAGTTTTGCTGTGTTTTTCAGTTAAAAGTACCCAAATGAAGACTTTGGGTCCACAAACTCCACTCTCCTTATAGTTTAGCAATCACCCACTAGTGAAATTTAGATCTTTTATTTAACTTTTTAGTTGACTTGAATTGTATTAGTTGATTTGAAGTATTAGTCTTGTTTATGGAATTGGAACTCATGTTCTTGATTATGTAAATTTATTAGCATTATGAATTTCACAAATTAAATGAAATGTATAGTAGTCATCCCACAAGACTCATATTTTCTGCTTACATGATCAATTGCATGACTATATATATTCCGTCGTATTTAATTTATGTACAATTACAACTCAAATATGATGATTGTTTTTATTTTAAAATAAACATTAATATATTTTCAGTTGCAAATTTGCAAACCAAATAAATAAACAGTCATGAAAACCATAACATGGAAAGCCGGAAAAAGAAGTCGTCCCCTTATATATATATATATATATATATATATATATATATATATATAATTGAACTTATTATCTCTCACTAAAATCAACTCTATATACTAAAACAAAAAACAAGTTGCCACATGTCTTTACCTGAACAATTTGGTACACATGTCAATACCTTACTCTTCCAAATCCATGTGTCACTTTCATATTTAGTCATTTGGCAAATCATGTCACCACCTTATTCTTCCAATTATAAATTGATTTACTATATTAATTTACTATCAATTTATCATCTACTTAATAATTATATTTCCTATTTTCGTATATAACTATTGATGTCAAGACGATTTTTGAGAAATTTTCCTTACAATGTATTAATTAATTTAAGATATTTAATATATATATATATATATATCAACCCTATATACTAAAAGAGAAAAACAAAATTAACACATGTCATCACCTCATTAATTTCGATATGTGTCAACTCCTCATTTCTCCAATTCCACATGTCTACTTTATAATTATCCATGTGATGTTACTATCTACAAATTAAAGGTGAATTGATAATATATTTTTGAATTTAAAAGATTACAAATTTAAAAGATAATAACAACTTTAAGAGATAAGGAGTAATCTAAATATCAAGGATTTATCTATGTTATCATTTAAACTATTATCTTTCAAAAATATATGTGGTTTATATGTACATTTTAATTTCCAATTTATGCTAACTCCAACGTACACTACAACATAAATGGCATTAGGTAACACTCAAAAAATGTTACCTAATGGCCATAAAATGTTACTATAGACAATAGGTAGCACTTTTATGGCGCTGCACTTGCCTGTGCTACCTATAGTCTAAGGTATTACTTTTATTAGCTTTTAGTAACACTTTTTCTAAGTGTTACATTAAGTTTTCTATTGGTAACACTTTGAAGCAATATTTCCAAAGTGTTACATATGAATCTTATGTAACACTTTTTATATTTGTAACACTTTAAAAAAAATACTTCTAAAGTGTTACATATGAATCTTATGTAGCACTTTTTTTGTAGCACTTCGTAGAAATACCATTTTTTGCCACCAAGTAGATTCGAACCTACGACCTGTTATGTATGGAAGTGACAATTTGCCACTAAGCTAAGTTGATTCTTATTACAACTTTGCTTTGTTTTATATATACACATACACACACACACACACACACATATATATATATATATTATATGTATATATAATATATTTTATATAATAAAGATTATATTTTATAATAAATGTATTAAATTATATTATACACTGTATATATCAAATTTTATATTGTATACTATATAGTTTGAAAATAATATTATATTATATATTAAAGGACACAACAAATTAAAAATATATAAAATAAATTTATCGATGATAAATATTCAATCGGAAAAATAAAAATATATAAAAATATATAACTAATTTACCGATAGATAAAAAAGTTCTAACAGTAAAAAATTAAATAATAAAGAAAATAACAAAAAATAATCTACTGACGGAAAAAATTCTAAAGTAATTACGGACAACATCAATTTTCATTGGTAATTTTTTTTAAAAAAGTAAAAAAAATAAATAAAAGATTAACGATGAAATTGGTTTCCGTTAGTAAAAATTATTAAATAAATAAATAAATAATAATAAAATATATACATGCACGTTTTCCATCGGTATTAAGACGAAATTAATTACCTTCATAAAAGTAAAAAATTATAGCAAAACTAAAATATTTTGTATAAAGAAAACAAAAATTCAGTTAAAAAATACATAGTACATGATGTCTACAAATGTTAGGTTTGGTGACATCAATTAATTAAATAAATCTTTGACATGATTTAATGATAGCTATATAATTTTGTGTTACTAAAATATAGCTTAAAAAGTGTTACAATCAATAAAATATAGTGTTGCCAAGAGTGCTTCTTAAATAAAGTGACACCTATTTGCGTTACAAAAGAAATAACAAAAACAAAATGATACTTAAAAAATGTTACTTATATAAAAGTGTTACATATTGATAAAAGTGTTACCTATTTACGTTACAATAGAAATAACAAAAAAAAATGATACTTAAAAAGTGTTACTTATATAAAAGTGTTACATATAAGTGTTACATATTGATAAAGTGCTACAAAAGTGTTTCATAAATATTGTAATGTAAAAAGTCACTACAACATAAATGACATTAGGTAACACTCAAAAAATGTTACCTAATGGCCATAAAATGTTACTATAGACAATAGGTAGCACTTTTATGGCGCTGCACTTGCCCGTGCTACCTATAGTCTAAGGTGTCACTTTTATTAGATTTAGTAACACTTTTTTCTAAGTGTTACATTAAGTTTTCTATTGGTAACACTTTGAAGCAATATTTCTAAAGTGTTACATATGAATCTTATGTAACACTTTAAAAAAAAATACTTCTAAAGTGTTACATATGAATCTTATGTAACACTTTTTTGTAGACTTAAAAAATACTATTTTTTGCCACCAAGTAGATTTGAACCCATGACCAAGATGTATGGAAGTGGCAATTTGCCACTAAGCTAAGTTGATTCTTATTGCAATTTCTCGCTTTGTTTTATATATACACATACACACACACACATATATATATATATATATATATATATGTATATATAATATATTTTATATAATAAAGATTATATTTTATAATATATGTATTAATTTATATTATACATTGTATATATCAAATTTTATATTGTATAGTATATAGTTTGAAAATCATATTATATTATATATTAAAGAACACAACAAATTAAAAATATCAAAAATATATAAAATAAATTTATCGACCGATAAATATTCAATTGGTAAAAATATAAAATTAATTTACCGACGATAAAAAAAATTCTAACAAGAAAAATAATAAAGAAAATAACAAAAATATAATTTACCGACGGTAAAATTCCTAAGTAATTACCGACAACATCAATTTTCATTGGTAATGTTTTTTAAAAAAGTAAAAAAATATAAAAAAAAAAAAGGTTAACGATGAAATTGGTCTCCGTTAGTAAAAATTAAAAATAAATAAATAGTAATAATAATTTATATACATGCACATTTTACGCTCGGATTAAGACGAATTAATTGCCTTCGTAAAAATAAAAAATAAAAGCAAAACTAAAATACTTTGTAAAAAGAAAACAAAAATTCAGTTAACAAAAAACAGAGTACATGATGTCTACAATTTTTAGGTTTGGTGACATCAATTAATTAAATAAATCTTTGACATGATTTAATGATAGTTTATAATTTTGTATTACTAAAATATAGCTTAAAAAGTGTTACAATAAATAAAATATAGTGTTGCTAAGAGTGCTTCTTAAATAAAGTGATACCTATTTGCATTACAAAAGAAATAACAAAAACAAAGTGATACTTAAAAAGTGTTACTTATATAAAAGTGTTACATATAAGCGTTACATATTGATAAACGTGTTACCTATTTGAGTTACAAAAGAAATAACAAAAAAGTGATACTTAAAAAGTGTTACTTATATAAAAGTGTTACATATAAGTGTTACCTATTGATAAAGTGCTACAAAAGTGTTACATAAATATTGTGTTGGGAAATTATTTTGTAGATTTTGATGAATGCCATATAAAACTTAGAATAGGATGTTGGCACCCCATTTTTTCTTGTAAACCGCATTGTAATAGATAGGGTGGGTCGAGCCGAAGTTAAGTTAAATGCCTAAGCATGCAAGAAGACAACCGGAGACTGTAAGGAAAACTCACGCGAGGCAAATGAGTATGGCAAAGAAGAAAAGACGGAACTGATCAAGATGCATCCGAGATGCAAGTAAAGTATCGCCAAGTCAACTCAAGATAGCCAAGTCTCAAGTTGAAGTGACAAGAGTCATCCACGATTGGAAGTCGACTCTAAGTCACCTGGGAAGGCAAGGAAATGCGATCAAGTCGAGATAATCGAAAGAGATCCGTTGCACGTAAATCAAGAGAATTACTTAAACAAGTAATACCTCCATACCACCTTTCTTGAAGTGCTCGGTTCGAAGCGTGCAAAAGGAATAAACCAATGGGAAGCTCGCACCATGTCGAACTCAAAAAGTCAAGAATCGTTCATACGAGGAAACGTAAATTCCAAGGACTGCAACAAGACAAGCCAACGACCACAAGTGTCTTTTGAGAATAAGCATATCTCTTCAACGGGCAAATTTTCAAAAGAACACTATAAAAGGCTGAGGAGTTTATTTGAGAATAGGTTACCTTGACAACCTCGAACCACGAACATTCAAGCAAACATTTGAATCAGAACCTAAAATATTCTCAAGTCGTTCAAGATCAATCCTCAAGCCTACACTACGAAGAAAATCAATCCAACACTCACCGTGAAGGAAAGATAACTTCAATCAGCTTGAAGAGGAAACTTTTGAGGAATCAAGGGGTCTACATTCCACGGAGGATTGTAGGAAGGTTCGAGGTCGAACCAGTCTCAAGTTTTTGGAGGGCTTCGTGATCAAATCCAAGAAGCTTGAGCAAGTGGGTTGTAGTAGCAAGGCAAATGCCTGCCTGTGAAGAAGCCGAGTCGCACGAGAAGCCACCGCGTGACCAAGGCATCTCGGATCGAGTCCCAAAGGATCAAGTCACCGTGTGATCAAGACTTGTATCCGGACTGCTACCACTATGTATACTTGATCAATACTTAGTGGATTCCTCCAGAGTTGGAGAAGAGAGGAGTAGAAGAATTACCCCATCTTCGAACCTCTATAAAAACTTATCGTGTCATTTACATTTCAAAGACTTTAATTCCTCGTGATCTTATTTATTTAACTCTGCTGATAAATTTGCCATTTAATTGATAATCAACTCGTGTGCTAAAACCAAGTATTAAAACAAACTTAACCAAATTCAAGGGTGTTAAGTCTTCCAAATAAATCACAATCGAGTTAAGTCTTTAGTCAAAACAAATTTATTTTATCAACAAATCAAATTTCTCCTGTTGAGTGACTAACTCAATTAACTAACTTAGTTGTCCATCAAGACACAAACTAACTCGATTACTTAAAAGGACTAATTTGAAAAGTTGGTAAGGTTTATTCAACCCCCTTCTAAACCTTACACTCACACCCCTTGGGACCTACAAGTGGTATCGTGAGCGGTTGGTTCATTGAGCCTTCCGCACCGTTCTTGAACTAGATCTCCAAATTTTTCAAAGTCCTGTTTTAGTACTTAAGTTTTCAAATCTCTTTTTATCACCAAAAGTTATTATCATGGAAGCAAATTTGACACGCATCCCTATGTTCACAATTGGAGAATTTGATGATTGGAAAATTCGTGATGCAGCTCATCTATCAAAGATTACATGATGAGATGTGGATAGTGATAGAGGATGGGTCACCGCAAATTTTAAAAGTGAACACAAATTGTAAGGAGAGCCGCAAATGAAGGTGAAGAGGATGTCGCTCCCTGCACTACCATGGTTGAAAACCAAGAGCTAAATGGACAAATGATGACAGAAAACGATATAACTTGGACAATGTGGCCAAGGACATTCTTCACAAAACCCTGGACAAAGCTATGTTCAACAAAGTCAAATCATGCAAAACGGCTAAAGAAATCTGGGACAAGCTCACATTGATTTGTGAAGGCTCAGAGCAAATCAAGGAAAATAAACTATCGGTTGATGTACAGAAATTTGAGAATTTCAAAATGATCGCAGGAGAGACCTTGGATCAACTGGATGCTCGGTTCACGTAAATTACCAATGAGCTATCTGCACTTGGAAAAGAATATACACAGAAAGAAATGTGTATGAAGATTCTAAGAAGTCTCCCAACTGAGTGGGATATGAAAGTCATGGCCATGAGACACTCCATGGACCTATCAAAGACATCCAACCATGAGCTATTCTCAGATCTCAAAGCCTACGAATTTGAGCCGAGAAGAAAAGACCAAGAGGAGGTAAAGTGCCCAAAACAAATTGCTCTAATTGTTAAGGATGGCAAGAGAGCCGAGGTCAAAGAAGTCATTGACCAAGAGGAAATAGCCCGATGGTTAAAAGGTTTAACAAGTTCTTCAATAAGAACTACAAGAGAGGCAAGGGCGAATCCTCCATAAGATACTCACCTCCTCCAAATCAAGGGAAGATAGGCCAACCAAGAGAACAGAGCATCAAAAAGTCAATATCAAAGGGTCGACAATCCAAGAATGGAAAGAGTCGATCAAAAGGTTGAAAATCTATGCTGAACCGAGGCAACCAGGTCACTATGCCATTGATTGCCCATATCATGTAGTCAACAAATACAGAATGAAGAAGAAAGAAAGGTCTTCGAGAAAGAAGACAAGAAAAGAAAAAGGCAATGTTGGTCATAGAGATCGGCCGAGACAAACAAGTCAAGAGACATAGCCGATTCAGAGAGTAGTGAAGTCGACTACTCAAGTGACTCAAGAAGAAGCTTTGATCCGTTTGATGGCCGAGGAACAAGACCAAACACCACCAAGAAGATGAGGTACGCTCTAACTCATCACACTCGATTCTAGTGATAGTGACCGTGACACACACACTTCATCACCCACTCGGTCTTTATGATTCATTAGGCAAAATGATGAAAGATTTTGAACACATTAAATCCTCACACACTACTAAATGAGGAAATTAGCCTACTCAAGAGCTAAAACTCACAAATTTGACTAAGGAGCCGAGTACTCTAAGTCAAATAGCTAATGAGAATGAAAGTCTAAAGACTCGAAAATGCTAAGCTAATAAAGAGAGATAATCGCTATAGAAAAGAGGGAAAATGACCTCAAAAATGTGATTGCCTCATTTACTAAGGCATCTAAATCATTGGATGATCTTATTATGAGTCAAAGAGAATGTGGAGACAAGACAGCTTAGATTTAATTCCTCCGTGTTGTGTCAAGCTCCAAAAGTAATTTTGGAAAAAGGATCTTCAAGCAATGAAGTATCTCAAAATCCAAAACTCCAAATGGTGCACACACATTTATTCCAAAGCACAATTACAAGCAAACTGGCCTTGGCTATAAAGGAAAAGGAAAACAACCATTGAGTGTCTTTGAGAGGACAATGAGAAGAAATCCAAAGAGTTCCTCAAAGAAACTCCAAACAGAAATACTCAGAAAGAAGAAACAGAGCTACCAAAACCCCAGAAGTTCTATAAAAGAAACACATATGATGGGAATGGTAGAAAATACCCAAGCCAAGCCGATTGGAATAATGTGAACTATCAAAGAAAGACCTATGGAATATAAGCCCAAATGGCAAAGGCCTAGAACTCAAAAAAGGCCATTCCAAAGGTATAAGAGCTTTCATCAAAGACACATATGCACCTAGGCACTACACTCGAGACATCACAACTACCCAAAGAAGGCGATTGCTAAAACACATACACACATACATACGCACAAAAAGAGACAAATGTATGAACCTAGAACCCCCAAGCAATTTGCCAAAATTAATTATGATTATGGGACTAATAGATGGCAACCCCTTAGAGTCAAATCATTTGGCTATAGGTTGGTTGGATCATCTTACAATACTAACCTCTTAGGACCTGCATAAGTATGGGTACCTAAAACTTAATTTCCTTGATTGCAGTTCAAGGAACAATTGAGTGCCAAGGAACCTGGTACATGGATAGTGGCTATTCCCGCACACATGATGACAGAAACAAGAAAAATCATCAAAATTCAAGGAAGTCGAGGTGCAAAAGTCATATTTGGAGGAAATGAAGCTCCAGGAGAAATAAGAGGCATTGATCCATCAAGAAAAATGGATTAGAAATCACGATGTTGCATATGTTGAAGGACTCAAATTCAACTTGCTAAGCATCACCAACTCGTGACAAGGGTTATAATGTTGAATTTAACATGGGTATATGCCAAATCAAGGATACTTGAATCAAATGAAGTTGTGTTGCAAGGATGCGCACAAAAGAACATGTATGTCGTGGATTGGTCAACCGCAACACCTAGCACTGTCTATTAGCAAAGAGCACAATCAATCAAGTTGGGTCGTGGGCACAAGAAGTTCGAGTCACCCGAATTTCAAAACGATTAACAAGCTTGCCGTAAGCAATCTTGTGGAAGGACTTCCGCACTCGATACAAGAAGGAGAGTATATGTGACGACGCATCGTCGAAGGAAAACAAATCAAATCATCATTCAAAGAAAAGACATGTCCATCTTCAACTAGAATATTGCATCTCTATATATGGATCTATTTGGTCCAGTTGAACCAAATAGCATAAGTGGAAAGAAATACACCTTGGTGGTAGTAGATGACTATTCAAGATATACATGGACAATATTCATTTGTAAGAAGAAAGAAACTCTACAAAAACTACCACAGCTGATGAAGAGGATTCAAAATGAGAAAAGCCAAACCATTATCAAAATAAGATCTCGACAGAGGAACCGAGTTTGTCAATGGTATAATAACTCAATATTGTATAGAAAATGGTATTGGTCATGAATTGTTCATGCAGCAAGGACTCCACAAAGAGATGGAGTTCCGGAAAAGAAAGAATATAACTCTCAAAGAAGCAAAGAAGGACCATGTTAGTCAAGCAGGTTACCTAAAAGATTTTGGGTCAAGCAATAAACACAAAGATGCTACACTCAAAATAGATGCATGATAAACAGACAAATGACAAAGACTCCCTATGAGATTTGGACAGGGATAAAACCAAATGTTGCATATTTTAGAATATTTGGATGTAAATGCTTCATCCATAACAATGGCAAAGATAATTTGAAGGCTTTTGATGCTAAAGTCAGGTGAAGGTATCTTCTTGGGATACTCAAATTGAAAGCAAAGCCTACAGAGTACTCAACAAGAGGACTATGGTTACAGAGGAATCCATTCATGTGGTGTTTGATGAGCCAAATGTAAATGGAGAAGACATTGAAGAGTCGATGATAAGTTGAATCAATCAACCATGCGTAAGAGTCCATATGCTTAAGTCAAGCCGAATTATAAACCCGGATGAAGATGAGATTGCCGAGTCTCAAAAACAAAAAAAATCTGCAACTAAGTGATGACGAGAGAGTGATCAAAGCAACATAGCCGCAAGATGATCAATCCAAATAACTTACTCCAACCTGATGTAAGATGGCCGAGAGACCATCCACCGAATCGTTATTGGAGATGTAAGAGAAGGTGTCAAAACAAGATCCGAACTCAACAAGAAGCTATGTTCACATGCTTTATCTCACAAATAGAGCCTAAAGATGTGTCACAAGCATTGATGACACACATTGATTCAAGCTATGCAAGAAGAGTCAATCGGTTTGAAAGAAATAAAGTATGAGAATTAGTTCAAAGACCCACCCATCAAAATGTTATTGGCACTAAATGGGTATTCAAAACAAGATGAATGAGGAAGGTTCTGTGGGTAAGAAACAAAGCAAGATTGGTAGCCAAAGGATATTGCCAAGAAGAAGAATAGATTTTGATGAAACTTTTGCTCCTGTGGCAAGATTGGAAGCCATAAGGATGTTTCTTGCCTATGCACGACTCACAAGAACTTTATTGTATATCAAATGGATGTAAAGAGTGCATTCCTTAATGGTTTATTGGAAGAAGAAGTATATTTTGAACAACCTCCAGGATTTGAGCGTAAGATTCTTGGAGATAAGGTATACAAACTCAAGAAAGCTCTATATGGATTGAAACAGCACCCGAGCATGGTATGACACATTATCACAATTCCCGATCGAGAATGGATTCACAAAAGGAAAAGTGGATAGAACACTCTTCGAATTCAAGACAGAAGAGCATATCGCTTGTTCAAATATATGTGGATGACATCATTTTTGGATCCACAAACAAAGAGTTGTGTGATAAATTTTTAAACCTCATGCAAAGCAAATTCGAAATGAGCATGATGGGAGAGTCGACATTCTTCCTTGACTCCAAGTGAAACAATTGAAGGATGGAACCTTCATAAGTCGACAAAATACACCAGAGATTTAATGAAGAAATTTGGTATGGAAGAGAAGTCTTCTCGAAAATACCAATGAATACATCACCAAAATGGATATGGATGCAGACGGCAAGTTTGTAGATCAAACAAGATACAAAGAGCACTTATTGGATCATTGCTCTATCTCACAAAGAAGCGGCCATACATCACCTTTGTTGTAGGTGTATGTGCAAGATTTCAATCGCTCCAAAAGAAAGCCACATGATCGCAGCCAAGAGAATCTTGAGATATGTGAAAGGAAGCCAAGAAGTTGGCTTATGGTATCCAAAGGAATGTGGATTCAAGCTAATTGGTTACTCGACTCGACTATCTTTGGACGTAGAGTTGACAGAAGAGTACCTCGTGCACATGTCAAATGCTTGAAATAGGCTGATTTCCTGGTTTAGCAAGAAGCAAAATTCAATAGCTACCTCCACAAAGGCAGAGTACATAGCTACGGGCAAATTGCTGCCCAAGTCTTATGGATGAGACAACAAAATGAGAGACTATGAAGTTGAAGAAAAGGAAATTCCAATCATGTGTGATAACACAAGTGCAATAGCAATCACTCAAAATCTTGTGTTGCACTCAAGAACAAAGCATATCGATGTCGATATCACTTCATAAGAGATCATGTTGAAAAGAATGATATCACCTTGAATATATTTCAACCGATAAACAAACTGGGTCGACATATTCACAAAACCATTAAGTGAGTCAAGATTTGAAGAACTCAAGCATGAGTTAGATTAATTGAGCTAAATTGACACTCGTAAGACTCAAAGAAAAGAAATGAAACACGGAAAGGAAAAAAGAGTTGAACTCTCAAATAAGCTAAGTGAATTAGCCAGATCGGAAGACAAATTGATCAATTAGCCGACAAATTGAGATTTACATGCGAGGAAAGAAGAGTTAAATCACTAAGGGGCAAGCCGAGTCATTTATGAGCAAAGTGACAAAAACGCAAATGCGTTTTTACTAAGCGGGAGTGTTTTTAAGAATGACGTCAAAGATAATTATGACGTGTACAGCAAAAGTCGCACACCAAGCTTATGATTGGATATAAATGCTGCCGCATTAAATACGAGATATTAAATATTAATCGGCGTGCAAAATCTAAGCCGTTGATTTCGATCACATTTCAAAAACCACCCGCACGTCCTTTCATGAACCATACTTAAACCATTTTCGTCCGTTTCTCTCACACATTACCAAAAACTGTTCATTTCTCTCTCTCAAAAGCAAAGGCAAAAACTCTCTCTCAAAATCCTATCAATCTTCAAATCACCTTCTAAGTTTCGTTTGGTGAAATACTGAAAAATGGCATCTACTCAAGATTTTGTCAAGCTAGGAAAGCAAATCCACACCGGGTCTACTATGGATTTTGAGGGTATGGTCAAACAGGGGTCCGATGAAGCTCCCGTAAAGAAGATCGCTGAAAAACTAGAAACGTCTGGGCTAAAACCATTTCTGAAGATGGAGTTTCCGATGACCTATGTGGAAGAGGTCGCACAGTTCTACGTGAACACTGAGATTCACGATGAGGGGATCAAATCCTCTGTTCACGGGAAGGAGTTCATCATTACTGCCAAGGATTTGGCGTAACACCGCCATTACCGGCGGAAGGAGCACCAGAAATCAATGAAGCTGATGTTGACTTGGCTGCTACTTGGAAGGAAGTAGCCAAGACCGACTGTGCTAAAAAGATAGTCTACACAGCTAACAAGAGAATGCTGAAGGAGGACTACCACAAATTGTTGGACATCGTTGCCAAATGCATAGACATCAAATTTGGCAGCTTTGACCAACTCGTCTAAAGCAAAATTGATCGTAATGGCTGCGATCATTGAAGAAAAGAAAGTGAATCTGGCCGAGTTTGCCTACAAAGCAGACTCTCCGCGTAACGTTGGAAACAAATCCTTCAAGGAAGGCGGAACGCTTGGAGGTTCCCAGATACGGTCCGGTGATTGGCCGGCCGATGGAGGTAAAAGGAGTCCCTCTTCGACATGGAAAAGCGCCCATGTAAACAAGAGGATGTTCGATCAAACCTCTCTCGGCGCACTGAGAGAGCCTACGCTAAGAGAGTCGATACGAGTGAGGGGGAATCACCACCAAGATACAAAATTGTCTCCTCTCCACCAAAGAAGAAGGTTGCCCCCGCAACTGCTAAGAGAATCACGCCTCTGCAAAGAAAGAAAAAAAACAAATATGCTCTTGCCCACTCGCAGCCGCAGCAGAGAGAGAAGGAATCCCAAATACCTTCTCCTATTGCCAAGAAAAGAAGAATCGATAAACCAAGAAGGCCAGCCTCCTCGTAAGAAAAAAACAAAGACGCCCCCGCCGCCCAAGACTCGAAGAAACTCTATCCGAACCAAAATCCCTCTAGTACAAACAAGGAGAAGAAGAAGAATTTTCAAGCGTTCCGAGCTTGAGAAACCGGGCCGAGTCACCACTCACCGGAGAAGATACTCCGAGACGCCGGAGAAGTGGAGTCTCCGAAATGATTGATGAAATCGCCAAGTCTGGCCGAGGCCGATCAAGCAGAGGCAACTCGATGACCCAGACAGAACAATGTAAGGGACAAGGCACACATTGAGACAACCAAATCACCTGTTAACAGGTTGTCTCTCCACCAATAACAGGGTTGTCAAGGTGTCAAGCAACAAGTATATGCTAACCTTAATACCTGGAAACGAGGGCCAAAAAGAGAATGATGAAGACGATGTAATCATGCACTCTCCATTGTATCCGCACATCCAAAATCGTCTCAGAGAGTGGAGAAAATGGAAGTTGAGCCTATCCAGAGTGCGCTTTGAAAATCCGAGTTCATTGCTAAGGAAGAAGAACTCTTCGATTTCTTGAGGTGGACACAAAGGTCTTGCAAGCCCTTGACGAGGATAATTGCATAAATATACTGGAAATTCGAAAAGAAAATGAACGGGCTAAAGCAAATTGAGGATGCAGAGGCACGTGAGAAGGCCAAGATCTACCCTCTCACCGCACCACGTAACATACACATCCTCACTTTGACGCCCTATCGTAAAGTGATGAGGATCTGACCTGTTCTCGCCACGTAAGAGTTGCAAATGCAAAAGCAATGCAAGAATCTAGAATTCTTCATGAGCAAAGAATGATAGAGGACCAGAGAGTCCTCCAAAACACACCGAGATAGACCCAATGGGAGTGGTTCAAAGATATTGCCACCGTTGTTGCCGCCACCACTTCCCTCACTCGGAAGAAGGAATTAAGGGAATTGGCAATGAAATCGGGATAGTGGGGACCCCACGAGCCAACCCCTAATGAAGGTGTCTTACCACCGCCCCAACTACCGAATACTCAAATGAAATAGCCGAGTCCGGAGACGAGTGAACCCATTCAAGTCACTCACCGGTGTGCCACCGAGGGGGAAACTCACTCCACCGCAGCCAGAAGGTCGGAGGATGCTGCACCGACTCCACAATGAATCTAGGAGGCGAAGTAGAGAAGGAACAAACACAAAGTACACAAAGAAAGTTGTCATCAACGAGGCTCGCATGCTTGAGACTGCCTCACCGAGGTGCCAACTACTCAAGGCTAATGATGCTTCTGATGCAAAGGCACAGAAGGAATGTACTGGGAGTTAACACTGGCGATTTAAAGTGCAATCCATGGAGTTGAGACTCCAATGGATGCCACCGAGAAGACCCTAAGACAAATGACACGT
This sequence comes from Rehmannia glutinosa, assembly GCA_016081115.2. Taxonomy (NCBI): domain Eukaryota; kingdom Viridiplantae; phylum Streptophyta; class Magnoliopsida; order Lamiales; family Orobanchaceae; genus Rehmannia; species Rehmannia glutinosa. Next base: position 21,057,272 of record CM071935.1, on the reverse strand, counting down.
CAAAAGGATGTCCAAGCCTCGCCGCAGCTTGAGACCGCAGGAGGTAATGAAGGCCAACGGGAGGTTGAGACTTCCCGGGTAAAGAAGTCAAGTACATAACATCCCTCCCGCTATCATTGATCCATCGTAAAAGGAGATAAGTGCGCTTCAAGATTCCCAGGATAATCTTGATGTAACCTTTCTCGGATCGGAAGGAGACGATGAAGCCGAGTCATCCCCCGTGGATCGATCCAAAAGACTCACCGAGGATGTTCCAACCTCGAGTAAGTCCGACCTCAAGACTACTCGCCAAACTTTCAACTTTGATGATGAGCCACCCATGGAAATCTCATCATCGTCCGATGACGCTCGATAAGGCCGAGGACCACCAACTCATTTGGACAAACCAAGTTGAGACCGACGAAGCTATTGAGACACCGAGGCTCAACAAGTCGGGTCAACTTCACAATGCACTCCCACCAAAAACAGTCCATCGCGCAGGCTCCCAAGCTACAAGCAGGTTCGACTCCACAAGAACTTCACGAGCACCACTCATCATTGAACAAATCCCGCTTGCCCATGATGATCCCTTTGTAGAATCATTTCCTTCTCTCTGGAGGTACCCGACCTCCCCGAAGAGTCGAAAGAGATCTCGAGCGCTTCCACGCACTGCATCATGTCATTCCATCGATACCATCGTTCTAGCCGACTATGATTTTGACGCCGCTGGCCGTCACACAAACAGAGGAACAAATGAAGTTCGGGAGGTGTTCAAAGCATTATTTGCTGAAATTGAACGGATGGAGAGGCACCAGCCTCGATGGACATGAGATCGATAACAGAGATGCCAACCTTACATCGACTTGAGAGGCATAATAGTCGAATCCGGGAGTGGTGGCAACAAAGAAGAAACAATGCGTGTGGAACAAGCTAGATATTTTAGAACATTGTTCAACAAGTCGTTGGTCTAGCGAGTGAGAATGCCGATGCAAAGACAAAATTAAAAAAACACATTGAGCAAATGCACGAATCTCACACTTTCTTTGAGATAAAGTCATGCGAGCAAAATAAAATGAGCTCCTGTAAGAAAAAACATGGATCGAAAATTCAAATTTTCTCATGGCCGAGATGAAGTTGATTAAAGTTGAATCCAACGCTACTCGCTCTCCGAGTTTCACAAGAAGATACTCCGCATGAGCACAGACTGGCGTAACTCGGCTATCGCCAGACTCGACTTCCCGCTTGCTAGTTTGTTTCAAGGGGTTCCTCTCTCCTTTGATGATGCCAAAAAGGGGAAGAGGAATACCTAAAAGCGCTGGGGGATCCTCAAGTTGAGAAGGAGGGAGCAAATGTGTGAAAGCGAAGACAAATGAGGAAGTATTAAAAGAAAAGAAAGAAAAGTTTGTTGAGGGGGAAGGATCGAAAGATGTGACCTTGATGATTGCTAAAATCCCCAACAAAGTCTTGTCACAAACCGATATTATCAAAGAAACTCTCAATGACTCGCCACTCCAACACTCACCAATGGTCGAAAAGAGAAAGACAATTGAAGCAGGGGATGGAGGAAGTGGAAGGAAGGATGAATGCCCGAGTTATGGACATTCTCAAACAACATGGAGGCATTCCAAAGAGACAGAGACACTTATGCCATCTCGTATGCCGAATCGAGCCAAGATCGCTTGATGAATTTAAAACGCCGCATCTCAAGGATACTTCGCAAACATGTCCATGGCTCAAGCCTGGGACTTGTCTTGGAAAAGGGTCTCACACTATGTGAAGAAGCGACAGCAAAGCAGACATCGCGCAATCACTCTGCTGTCACTCCGCTAGTCACTCAAATTGAAGAAGAAGACCCCAAGACAATACACGCCCGCAGGTAGAGGAAGAAGCAAGTGGTGGAGGAAGAGGTTTTAGACCTAGATCTCTACCCAAAAACATTGAGCACATAGATCCAGCAAAAAGGAGGGATCTACTCGGGCTGATTTTGACGAAGTAGCCAATCTGCAAGTGGCTAAGAACAATGCTGAGTATGTGAAAAGAATTGAAGAAGAAAATAAAAGACAAACTCAGCTATGGGAGGAGAGACAAGAGAGACTAAGAAGAGATGAAGCTGCCCGGAAGGCGTATGAAAAGAAGAAGAAAGCAGCTGAAGATGAGAAAAAGAAAAGAAGATCAGAAGATGACAGAGCTGAAGAAGATGAAAGAAGGAGGAAGCGAAGGAGATGAAGTGTTGTTGTCCACCCCTTCATGTATTTTACTATGTAAATATACATTTTATGTAAGTCTTCTCGATACTTTATAAAACCTGTACAAACTCTATACTTGTGTAAACATAGGACATCATGGTTAGCTTAAGCCCCTAAAAACTCTCGATACATTTTTGTTGGTTTAAGCTCTGATACACTCTGTAAACGGCTATGTAAAGAACAAGGATGTTATGATCAATAAAAGATCGATTCTAAACATACATTCTGTGGTTCTACATTTGTTTGTATGTATCTTTGCTGTTAAATAATTGTATGGATGTTTTAAGTTTTGGCATCATTAAAAAGGGGGAAATTGTTCGGAAATTATTTTGTAGATTTTGATGAATGCCATGTAAAACTTAGAATAGGATGTTGGCACCCTATTTTTTCTTGTAAACTGCATTGTAATAGATAGGGTTGGTCGAGCCGAGTTAAGTTAAGTCACCTATGCCTAAGATGCAAGAAGACAACGGAGACAAGAAGAAGAAAACTCCGCGTGAGGCAACCGAGTATGGCAAAGAAGAAAAAGACGGAACTCGACTAAAGATGCAAATGAGATACAAGGAGTAAAGTATCGCCAAGTCAACTCAAGATAGCCAAGTCTCAAGTTGAAGTGACGAAAGAGTCATCCAATGATTGGAAGTCGACTCTAAGTCACCTGGGAAGGCAAGGAAATGCAGTCAAGTCGAGATAACTGAAAGAGATCCGTTGCACAGAAATCAAGAGAATTACTTAAACAAGTAATACCTCCATACCACCTTTCTTGAAGTGATCAGTTCCGAAAGCGTGCAAAAGGAATAAACCAATGGGAAGCTCGCACCATGTCGAACTCAAAAGTCAAGAATCGTTCATACGAGGAAACGTAAATTCCAAGGACTGCAACAAGACAAGCCAACGACCACAAGTGTCTTTTGAAAATAAGTCTATCTCTTCAACGGGCAAATTTTCAAAAGTACACTATAAAAGGCTGAGGAGTTTATTTGAGAATAGGTTACCTTGACAACCTAAACCACGAACATTCAAGCAAATATTTGAATCAGAACCTAAAATATTCTCAAGTCATTCAAGATCAATCCTCAAGCCTACACTACGAAGAAAATCAATCCAACACTCACTTGTGAAGGAAAGATAACTTCAATCGCCTGAAGAGGAAACTTTTGAGGAATCAAGGGGTCTACATTCCACGGAGGATTGTAGGAAGGTTCAAGGTCGAACCGGTCTCAAGTTTTTGGAGGGCTTCGTGATCAAATCCAAGAAGCTTGAGCAAGTGGGTCAGTAGTAGCAAGCGCAAAATGCCTGTGAAGAAGCCGAGTCGTCACGAGAAGCCAAATGTTGTTACACAAGGCATCTCGATCGAGTCCCAAAGGATCAAGTCACCAGTGTGATCAAGACTTGTATCCGGACTATTACCACTCAGTATATTGATCAATACTTAGTGGATTCCTCCAGAGTTGGAGAAGAGAGGAGTAGAAGAATTACCCCATCTTCGAACCTCTATAAAAACTTATCGTGTCATTTACATTTTAGCACTTTAATTCCTCGCATCTTATTTATTTAACTCTGATAAATTTGCCATCCAATTGATAATCAATCGTGTGCTAAAACCAAGTATTAAAACAAACTTAACCAAATTCAAGGGTGTTAAGTCTTCCAATAAAAACAAATCACAATGAGTTAAGTCTTTAGTCAAAACAAATGAGTTATTTTATCAACAAAATTTCAGTCCGTTGAGTGACTAACTCGCTAATTAACTAACTTAGTTGTCCATCAAGGACACAAATTGAAGTACTAACTCGATTACTTAAAAGGACTAATTTGAAAAGTTGGTAAGGTTTATTCAACTCCCCCCTTCTAAACCTTACATCACACCCTTTGGGACCTACATATTGTAATGTAAAAAGTGTTACAAACATGTGTTACATATGTACCTTATGTAAAAAGTGCTACAAAATTTGTGTTACCTAATGTCATTTATGTTGTAATGAGTGTTACAAACATATGTTACATATGTACATTATGTAAAAAGTGCTACAAAATTTGTGTTACTTAATATCATTTATATTGTAGTGGTATATTTCAAATTACTCTTATTAAATCTAGGTTTGACCCACTAACCAATTATATTCATAATTAAATAAATTATTCAATCCAAATTATAATTAAATTAAATAAGTTCATCATAGATATAAATGAGTCTATCCCAACAACTAAAATTAAAATAAACCAATTTATTCAATTATCGATCTGAGATCGGATAGTGATTATACTACGAGGATCCTATCAAATTATCTTTAATTTTCTCAACCAATTCGAGAAACACATCAAGGAATCTAACGACTAATAGAAATTGGGGTTTGACATACATTTAAATTAAAATATTATATTTCAAAAATATATTTGGTTTATATGCACCTTTTAGTTTCTGATTTTTACTACGGGATTCAAATTTCAACTCAAATAGATAAAATATAAATACCACAATAAAAGAATTTCTCACAATCTCAACTCTAAAAGATAAATTATAATCCCAAATATAAAGAATTTTATCACAATCGCATGGTCAAGTTTATGTGGTCATATCGAGGGTAAAGAGTAGAAGAGGTTTAAAAATTCCTTGTTGTGACAAAGACGGCATACTTAGAAATAGAACAAATAGTGTAGTTTACAAATAAGTTTTCAAAATCTGAAGTGAACTATTTGTATAATACTTTTCTAATTTTTGAATTTGTTTTTTAATATTTTTAATTAATATTTTGGATCTCCTATAATTATTACAAATAAATTTTAAAACTAAAAATTTAATTTTGGACAAATCTCGTGTAACACACGGGTATTGTTCTAGTGATATATATTTGAAGGGATTGAAAAAGTTTCTGATTATAAGAATGGCACTTAATTGGATTCCTACCTTCCATGGAAGGAAAAAATTGAAACGAAATCATCCAACTCTTTTATTTCACTTGATATTATTTCAATTAAATTCTTTTATTTCTCATAACCGTCTTATCTTTTAATCACTTGATAACTGTTCATTTATTATTATTGCAACGTGAAGCTTTGCTATTTTTGATCTTTGCAACCTAAACAATTTATTTTTACAACTTACAAACTAAATTTTGCGGGTGTTTCACTTTTACAACCTCCGCTAGCCAAAATTGGAATATTTCAGGAATATTCGCCCGTGTGGCCCGGAATATTCCTGCAGTATTCCAACTCCGTCTGATCGGAGGTTGCAAAGGAAAAAACCCATAAAGTTCAGGTTGTTAGCTGTAAGAGTAAATAATTTAGGTTGCAAAGTATAAAAATGTTCAAAGTTCAGGTTGCAAACAATTATTTTCTCTTACTATTATTGTTATTATTTTAGGTGGAGGCAAATATCTATTATCTTCACTACTTGAACAACAACCAAATAAAATAAATATTAATAATAATGATAACTAACTTGGAGGCTTAAATAATTAACCTGAATACACAAGCCAGCTTATAAAGGTGAAGGCCTAAATTAAAGGGCTATGGACACAACTGTCCAACATTCCATAAAAAAAGAAAAGGATAAATTACAAAATATGCCTTGTAACAATTGGATGGTGGTAAAAACAGCACAATTATTTATTCAAGTTGTAATTTAGGACAATAATTTTTAAAAAATGGAAAATTGAGGACTAAATTGGCCACCGATTTCAAAATTTTCCCGGAATTGATTCTCAATTTGGCGATTTCATTTATTTCGGTCCTAATTGCTTCGACATATGACATGGCAAATTCAAGATGACTTGGATGAAAGAAAAAAAAATGAAACATAAATAAAACTACTCATTCCCTCAGCGAAAATCCATTTCTAAATAAGTTGGAAAAAAACGTAAAATCGAATCTATGCATCTTTTTTCATCCAAGTCATCATAAATTTGTCGTCTATCTCCAATCAAAGAATTAAAACCGAGAAAAATGAAATCCCCAAATTGACAATCGATTCTCGGAAAAATTTGAAATCGGTTGCCAATTTAGTCCTTAATCTGTCATTTTCTAAAAATTATGGTCCTAAATTGCAACTTGAATAAGTTCTTGTCATATTTTGCCACCACTCAATAAATACATGGCATATTTTGCAATTTAGCCAAAAAAAAAAAAAAACATACTTACACTCACACTTTTTACGCTCCCGCCAATTGCTACAAATTAAATTCAATAAACAAGTTTAAGAATACTAGTTCCATCTCCAAAATTTTTACTTCTCATAACAATTATTTCCCAGACCTCTTCCTCAGCACTTCAAATTAAAATCATATCCTTTTTCAAATCCATCTCAACCAATGGAAAGCAAACCAATTAGCATTTGCATCCAATTTTTATCATTGTCCAACATCAAGGCAGAGCTAGACATTTAACTTTAAGGGAGCTAATTAATACAAAAAAAAATGAATATCTAAATATAAAAAATATATAAAATTTATAATGGAGAGCTTTTGAAAAGTTTGGGAGTAAAGCCCCCCTCTTCACCCTACAAGGCTCCGTCCCTAGCATTAGGTTCTGCCACGATATTTCTTCACAAATGGCTAAAGACTAAGGAAAAACAACATTGCTAGCTAAAACAAGAACATTTAAATCAGTTATATAGTATGGTTCAGACATTCCATGTGGGAAAAAAAGGAATTATAAATATATTAAAAACAAAAAAGATATTTGAAAACTTTAATAACAAAAATTGACCTCATCTCCCATTATAAATAGGCAATGCTGTGTCTCAGTACATTCAACACACACAACAAAAAATAAAAACCATTATCCACTTCAAGCAATGGAAAACAAACGAAACCTTTGCATCCAAATTATTTCTTGCTTGCTAGCACTACTTATAAGTTTGGCCACCCTAACCTTACACAAATTTCTAAAAATAAACAAAAAAACAACACCTCCTCTTCCTCCCGGCCCGACAGGCTACCCCGTCATTGGCAGCCTGCCCGAAATGATAAAAAAGAAACCAACATTCCGATGGATACACAAACTCATGCAAGAACTCAACACCGAAATCGCATGTATTCGTCTTGGAAAAATCTATATCATCCCCGTCTCATCTCCTGAACTCACCCAAGAGTTTTTACGGAGACAGGGCGATGTTTTCGCGTCAGGCCAGATTGCATGTCCGGAAAATTCACCAGCAATAATTATCTAACAGCGGCCCTTTCACCTGTCGGCGATCAATGGAAGAAAATGCTGGAAAATTATTGCATCAGAAGTGCTTTCACCAGCCATGCACAGATTTCTCCATTATAAAAGAAATGAAGAAGCTGATCACCTTGTTAAATATGTTTACAATCAATGTTGCCAAACAAATCACGAGCTTGTGAATGTTAGAATTTCGGCCCAACATTATTGTGGTAATGTGATGAGGAAATTGGTTTTTGGTAAGAGGTTTTTGGCGCAGGAATGGAGGATGGTGGCCCTGGAATTGAAGAAACAAAGTATGTGGATGGATTATTCACAATTGTGCACTTTCTTTATGGATTTGGGATTGCTGATTTTGTTCCATGGTTACAAGTGTTTGATTTTGATGGACATAAAAAGATTCTCTGTGATGCTATTAATAATGTAAGAAAATACCAAGATCCTGAAATTACTAAGAGGGTGGAGATGTGGCAACAAGGGATTAGAAAAACAGAAGAGGATGTTCTTGATGTTTTGATTAACCTCAAGGACTCAAAAACAATCCTGTGTTGTCGATTCAAGAGATAAAAGCACAAATTACTGTAAGTTTCTGACATTTTATTAATTTTACTTGGAAATTGATGCGAACAGATTTCTTGTTCTACTTTTTATGTTTCACTTCATATTTCATTACATTAGACGATGAACTCAAAAAAATAATTGAATTGTTAGGAAACTACAAAAACTATGATTATCTTAATTAGAGAATAGCTATCCTTCAAATTGTATTACCTCATTTATGACGTTACTCAATGCTGATTACCTGATTCGCAGGAAATAATGATAGCCGCAGTTGATAATCCTTCAAATGCAGTTGAGTGGGCTATTGCAGAGATGATCAATCAACCACATATTCTGGACAAGGCTTATAAAGAATTGGACAGAGTTGTAGGCAGAGATAGATTAGTCCAAGAATCAGATTTGACTAACTTAAACTACATAAAAGCTTGTGTAAAAGAGTCATTTAGGTTACACCCTATAGCACCTTTCATTCTCCCACATGTATCAACTAATGATACAATTGTTGGTGGCTACTTTATCCCAAAAGGTAGCCGTGTACTCTTGAGTCGTCTCGGCCTAGGGCGGAACCCTAGGGTTTGGGAAGATCCTTTAAGGTACGTACACAAATATGATTTCAAAATTTTAAATATATAAATTATATATACTTATTGAAACTTTAAATTTTGCCCTAATCATAAATGTCGCCCTCCTAATTTTCATTTTCTATATCCGTCACTGTAGGTACAAACCTGAGCGGCACATTGTAGACGAAGACTCAGAAGTCGTGCTTGTAGATCCTGAACTGCGCATGTTGTCATTTGGTATTGGACGGCGAGGATGTCCAGGTGTCGTGCTTGGTTCTACCATGGCGACGATTCTTTTGGCTAGGCTTATCCAGAGTTTCAATTGGACGGCGCCACTTGATGGGCTGAAAATTCACCGAGTTGAGTCTGAAGGTAGTTTGGCATTGGCTAAGCCATTGATTGCACGTGCAATGCCTCGATTGGACCCTCAAGTTTATTTGCAACTCTTTGACAAGTAGTATCATATGCATGTTAATTAGTAGTGTGCATGCGTGTGTGACACACTATACTAACTTTCACATACGTCTCAAACTTAGTTTGGCGAGATCGAAGTAACTAACATTTGATCTAGCTCTCATTAGTAAAATTAGATTCATTAACACTTATATTATGATTGGTCACATCAATCACAAAATAAATGCAATTCACATGTGTGATATGATCTTTGGATTCGATCGAAACCGATTTGGGCTAGAATCTCCCATGTTGTCTTGTTTTTAATCATGTTGCTTCAATTATGTTGTGATAAGGTTATGTTTGTTATCTTGTGGGGAAGGTTAGGTTTGTTATCTTGTGGCCTGGTTGACTTTTTTTTGCCCAATCTTGTAAGTATGGTTTGGGTTGGTTAATAAATAAGTTGTCCGAATTATTAATTATCAATATGGTTAATAAATGATGAACATATCACGTAAGGCATTCAGTAATATCAAATTATAAGTTGATGACACAGTTTATACCGTTGAAAGAATATTTATTTGCATTAAATAATTATTTCAATAATAAAAATGTGGTAATGGGCCAAAATAACCACTTCTACAATGAGAAAAATAAAAACTAGTCATCTTTTAAAATAAATAGTTTTTAGCCTTTTTGGCAGAGCAAAAAGACATTTGTACCCTCTAGCAGGTTTGTTTGATATTTGGTCTCTCTCTCTCTCTCTCCTCTCTCTCTCTCTCTCAATTTTTTTAAAACAAATTCGGCCAACATTGACGGCAGATTGTTTACGGATATCGCGAAAATGGTATTAAGCTCTTTCGATATTTTGTTAATTATTAGACAGAACTTCGTACAGCTATTGAACTTCTCTGTCCAATTTTACAATGAAGAAAGAACAAAAAACATAGAAGTCTAGACGCAGAAGCTCATTACTGAGCTACAATGTCAAGTTACGAGCTATACTACTCGGAACTACAGTGTCTTGGTGTAATTAAATTGACTCAAGGACAAATTGGATTTTTTCACATGGTCAACTGGCTAAAAAATATTTTGTCATTAATTAGGTGAAGTGCTAAATAATCTGGGCACTCATAATAAATTAATATAAAATTAAAAACCACAATAAATTTTTTTATTGTGTTGTTACCATCTAGTACCTTTATATTTTTAATTTTCTTTCATTATGGATAATATTTGTGTGGCTACGTACTCATTTATTATATTGGACTCTGTTCTAAAAATATCCGCCTAATCCCGATTAATCCCCGTGTAGGTGCTAGGCCTCCTTTTCCGCCTACGAATTTTTTCCGATTAGACCCGCCTAGTCTCGCCTAACCCCGCTTAGGCTCCACCAAGGCGTTAGGCCCCAGTCTGCCGCCTAACAAGCGCCTAGCGCTTTTTACAACATTGATATTGGATGAATTGTTTACAATAGCACATAAAAGACTATACAAAATTAACTTTATGAAGTGTAATGATAAACTTGTTAAGACTAATTTGCTTCTAAATTAATCAGTTAAACCTCTATAAATTAATAACATTGGGACCACTAAAATCTATTAGTTTAACGAGATATTAAATAATCAATAAATTTATAATTTATTAATTTATAGAAATATAACAAGTAAAAAACTAGTCATTTAAAAACTATTGAAGAATTATAGAATATTAATATAATTTATTTTTCTTGCTACCAAACAAAACATCAAAATATATATTTTTTTATAAGTAAATAGATTTAAGAGAACACAAGGGATGCCAACCCACGTACCAGATAATCACCTATTAGACAATACTGATACAAATTTTCGGTTGTAAGAGCCAATCCAAAAATGAAACTGAATAAAATTTTGACCCTTTAGCTGACAAGCATAGCCACACTCTAACTTTAATAAGCTCTACAAGACTGCGCAGGAAGTTCAAATTTCCGGCTGTACGAGCAAATCCAAAAATATCAAAAGATCCAACTTTTGAAGCGAATATTATGCAATTATAGAGATGTTGAAATTATAAAATTGTTGAACGGCGATAATTAAGGGCGACAAGTGGATTGTAAAGCTGAAAATAATAATTTTACTAGACTCTCTTCCCAAAGAAAATCAGAACAACAATTACATTGAATATTATTTTGTTGAACTACGAGAATACCACTCTAAAAGTTTTTACTACCTTAACAAAATCAGAGATGAGATTCAATATGACCGTAATTTCACCAAAAATAAATAATAGTTAAGCCATTTTTTATGAAGTCTTCGTTGATTAATTATAAATGTATTACATATTAAGGAATTGATAATTTATATATCTCATGGGACCTACACGAATTATCATATATGTATTATCTAATAAATTTAACGAATTACTAATTTAGCACGTTGTCCCCGAGTTGAGACCAACGAAAAATATTATTTAAGCGAGTTTATTAATTAATCGAGTATTAAATTATCGAGATTTTACTGTATTATAAACTATTTTATAGTATATTTTTTCTGTTATTCTTACTAATGTTCTCTGAATAGAATAATAAAGGAAAATTACAAAATTGGTCATGTTCGCTTTTAGATATTTAATTAATTATATAAGTATTAAAATTGTTTAATTTGAATCCTATTTTCACCAAAAATGCAAATCCACCGAAAAATCGCATGTGACTGCGTCAAGTAGAGCACTAGTCGATTTGTGACAAAGAGATTCATAACCCGACACGAACCTAACACGTTCTATTTTTGTAATAGCTAGTGCAATTCTTGTAACCCTTAATAGGTTCGATTTGCCATTTGAAGGGATTCGGTAACACGCAACACGATAAAATAAATAATTAAGGGACAAGTGGATTGTAAAGCCAATTCTACTAGACTCTCTTCCCAAAGAAAATCGAACAATTGACCTATGTAACCCATTTTTTTATAGTGATATATTATTTTAATATTTTGTGATGTTTTAGTTGATTATATGATGATGGAAAAATTATTAAATGTATTTTTTAATAATTTTTAATATTTAATGTATTTTTTATTTGTAAATTAATTTTTTCTGATTTTATTTTATTTTTTATCTAATCAAATTTAAATTATACTAATTTAGGTTTTGAGACCAACGTATTATTTAAACGAGTTTATTAATTAATCGGGTATTAAATTATCGAGATTTTCTTTGTATTATAAACTATTTTTAACGTATCGTTTTTTCGTCTTCTTACTAATTTTGACACGAATAATTAAACGGGTACAAAATTGGTCATGTTCATTTTTAAATATTTAATCTAATTATATAAATCTTAAAAACACGCCCCGCAACAAATGCAAATCCACACGATTGGCACCCCTGACTCGCAAGTCATACCCGAAAAATGGGAATATCTTTTATTTGTCATAATTTTTGGTGACCTCACGATCATTTCAGCATATTTATCCACAATTTTTGGTTGCACAAGTGTCTTTTCAATCATGTCGGTACACATTTAAAATAATATGTTTTAATTTGTATTTTTATTATATATATATATATATATATATATATACACACAAACACATCGCGGATATGCGCCTAAAATATACGTGATTCAATTTTAAGTGTTTATTTTAAAAAATTATTTAACATAAAATATGAAATACTAATTTACAATTCCTAATACTAAATTGAACTTAGTTACACAACACCTTCTTTAGTTTTCTCTTACCTGCATGAATGTGTATATAAATATGAAGTGAAATATTATAATTATTGTATGCAATTTATTTATTCATAACTCCTTTAAATATCCACTACAAGAAAAATTCAGTTTACGTACAGAAATATGTAAAGTATGGGTAAAATCATTTACCTACATAATCTAAAATTATTGACAAATACCTATAGTATATATTTGTGTCGGTTAATTTAAAAATTATCGGTGATATGTTGATAAATTGCCGATATAAATTGGAGAAAACAAAAATTTCTATTTTGTAGGTGTTATGTAGGAACTGTAAAATTTAGTAACAAAATCATTTATATATGTTGGTAAGCTGGAAATTTCTTGTAATGTGTCAACTTCCCATAAGATAATATATATATATATATATATTTGAGCGCGCGACGAGTGTACGCGCGAGTAGGTGACTGAGTCAGGGTAGGACGATAACAACCATACATTTCCTTAGTTTTTGTTTTTTCTCTTTTTTTTTTTTCCTGGAACCGTCCCCTTAGTTCTAATTTTTGAATCTATATATATATATATATATATATATATATAATAGCAGAAGTCCGGAATTTTTATTTTTCCGCTCTTTTTGCTTATTATATTAGGAAACAATTGTAAATATTATAAATGGTAATTATTATAAATTCTTATATTAGGAAAATATTATAAAAAAATCATTGTAATTATATAAATTAGAAAAATATTATAAGAAAAGATTGTAAATGGTATTCCTATTTTATATGTATATAAATTCGGAAAAATATCATAAATGCTATTCCTAATTTATATGTATAAAAATTAGAAAAATATATTTACTGGTATCCTAATTTATACCAAAAGTGAGTCTACAGTATCAATTCTATCTATATATAATATATAGATTTTAAAATTATAAATATTATTTCACCATAATTGATATTAATATATGTATGTTCTTCTTAAATATATATTACAATGATGTCACTACAAGAAATTGTAGTTTTACCCACACATAAATACCCACACGTATTTATGTGTGGGTACCCATCCACCCATAATTTGGATATGTGTGGGTAATAAAACAAGCCAATCGAATTTACTTGCTAACATTTATTATGTGTCACTGAAAATAATTAGTAACATTAAAATATAGAGGGAAAAATTCCCTCCGGTTTTAGAGTTTGGCGGGATGTTTTCTTTTTCTTTTTTTTTTCCAGTGGTAACATGTATCTCTTATTATCTAAAATTACCCACACATAATTAAAAAATTTACAAATGTATGGCTATATTATATACAATTACTTACACATATTCACAAATGAAAAATATGAGTAGCTATAAATTTGATTATAATATATTTTTTTTCTTTTTCGAAAATATGATGTGGCAAAAGATGCCACATCAAGTCTTTAAACGCCATCGTTTAGAAGCACCATATGTTAATCTGATTTTAACAAAATCACGATATCTTAAGTAATCTTTGTTTAGAAAATCTGTAGAAAATCTCTTTCCACTCTCCCTGTAGAAAACGTCTTTCCACTCTCCCACAACTACAAAACCTCTTTCCACCCTCCGATCCTATAGAAAATCCGTGACCTGAGAAGCCGTTGAATCCCTAAAGAAAATCTGAGAAGCCGCGAAGAATATCGCGAGACGCCGAGAAGCCACTCCTCCCGAAGAAAATATGAGACACCGAGACCGAGAAGCCACTCCCCTGAAGAAAATATGAGACACCGAGACTACGAAATCTGACAAAAGTAGTCCATTTTCTCGTTCACAACCCGGATATTGCACTTGTACAAGCTCGCTGGAGATTTGGTAAGTGTTTCTTTTATTTTCATTAAAAGTGATGACAAATCCAAATGAAATGAACTATATATATAGGGATTCCATATCATCTCATGATTCTAGCGCTTGTAAGTCTCTAGTATCAAATTGGTGTTTATAGTTCAAATATTTAAAAATCAACATTTGGTTGAACTAAAGATAGTTTTTCACAAGGTTTTAATCAAATTGAATGCATTATCACTACTGTGTCTGAATGCATTATTACTAATCAAATTGTGAAGAGTAGAATGCATATTAATCAAATTGATAAATTCGATTTTGGCCATTAAATATTAATACGGTTCGGTTTTTAATTGTATTTCGACCAACCAAAATTTTGGTTCGGTTCGATTCGATTACATTTGACCGATAGTGTATGTACACAAGTTTTGTACGATGAACACCCCTAAAATATATTTTTAGCACAAAAATGATTATTATTTGAATATGGTCTTTGAGGTGCAACAAAAACAAAAAAACAAGAAGGAAAGATCATATATTTATAATTTTACATTTACATTTAAACATTAGTGTTTATTCATTTATATATATATATATATTATAAATGCCTGTTATAATTTCATAATCACTCTATCTAACCCTAATAAACAAAAATTGGAGCAAACAAGAAAGAATAAACACAAAGAAACAACAGAATATAAAGTCTGATCAAAATCCACGGTAGCCTAGTATCAAGTTCATTCATGAAAATAAACAGAACAATACTAAATTACTTTACTACGGGGAGTATGGTTTGTGAGAATTTAAGTAAAAGAAAAGAAGGAAATGACTTAGGATTTTCAACATCCCCATTTCATTGAAGATATAACAATTATATACTGTGAAACATCAACTAAACAAGCTAAAAACTAGGAACCCACTTCCCACTAAGCTGAAAATGACACATCGTGGAAATATGGAAAGAAACCAACAAACTTGTGAATAAAATAAAATAAACTATCCAACTAAATCTAAACTAAGTCTTCCACGTCCCATGCACACGTCCACGTCCCATGCACATTCTTGCACATATCATTCCCCCCCGCTAAGAATCCTTGTCCTCAAGGGAAAAATCAGGATATGACTTGGAGAAACGCCACTCATTCTCCCAGGTGGCATCTTCTATGGGTGCTCCGGTCCATTTAACTAAGATTTCAGACTTTGGACGGTATTTCCCTTTGCGAATGACACGACGGTCCAAGATAGCTTCAGGTTGAGGAAGAATGGTAGAATCATCTCGAATCGGAGAGGAAGTTGTGGAGATGTCGGAGTAATCGGGTCCCATATGCTTCCGCAACAAACTAACATGGAACACATTATGAATTTGAGATTCCTGGAGGAAGAGCCAATCGATATGCTCTTCGCACCCACCTTCTCAATTATCCGATAAGGACCAAAAATCGGGAGCAAGCTTTATTGAATGACGAAAAGCCACCAAGTTTGTTGATAAGGTTGAAGCTTTAAATACACATAATCTCCAACAACAAATGAAACCTCACGCGGTTTGATCTGCTGGAGTTTCATCCTATCCTGGCGATGAAAGATTACGTCGTAATTCTCGTAAGATAAGCATCACGGTCACGTAGATACTCATCAACGGCTTGGACACGGGATGTGCCTGGAACATAAGCTAATGGACTTGGAGGTGGAATGCCATATACAGCCTCAAAGGGGGTCATTTTGGTGGAGGAGTGAATTGATGTATTGTAGCTAAACTCAGCCCATGGAATCCATTCTATCCATTTTCGTGGTTGCTCACCCGCAAAACACCGTAAGTATTGCTCCAATATGCGATTGACTACTTCGGTTTGGCCATCGGTCTGTGGGTGGTAACTTGAACTCATGCACAGTTCGGTTCCTTGCAGCTGGAATAATGCTCGCCAAAATGAACTTAGAAACACCTTATCCCGATCACTAACAATCGATGTTGGAATACCATGGAGGCGAACCACATTGGAAACAAATGCCTTGGCGACAGAGATTGCCGTAAATGGATGTTTCAAAGCAACAAAGTGGGCATATTTTGTTAATCGATCGACAATTACCATGATGACGGTATACCCATTAGATGATGGTAATCCCTCAATGAAGTCCATCGAAACATCAGCCCATGTTCGAGTAGGAATTGGCGGCCCAAAGTAACCCAACAAAGTTTCATACAATCATCTTGTACCATTGGCAAATTGAGCATTGTTGCAAAAATCCTTTACGGTTTTACGCATATTAGACCAAAAGAAGTTGTGCTTGATACGAGAAAGAGTTTTATGGAACCCAAAATGCCCACCAGTTGGTGTAGAATGACATTTAGACAATATCTTTGGAATCAAAACTGAAGTGGAACTCATTAAGACTTTGTCTCCTTTAAACCATACGCCATCTCGTTGGAGCAACTCCTGTTTGATCGAGAGGGGATGGACTCCATCAATTTCTCATAAAATGAGTTCTCTTGGACTTCCTTTTGGAGTATTGACCACCAATCTGCATGTGGCATAGAAATAGATAAAAATTGAAATTCAACCACACGTGACAAAGAATCCGCACCTTGATTTTCCGCTCCCTTTTTATATTCAATTTCATAGTCATACCCTGCACTTTTTGGAAGCCATCGAGATTGAGTGTGTAGTAATTCTTTGCTCCAATAAGTACTTGAGACTTTTTTGGTCGGTTCGGACCGTAAATGGTTTTCAAGTAAATATGGACGCCATTTCTTGATTGCCTTTAACGATAGCCAACATCTCTTTTTCATAAGTGGACAATGACAATGCCGACCCTTTTAATGCTTCACTAAAATATGCAATTGGTCGATTGTTCGGTAAGGATAGCCCCAATTCCTATTCCGTGCATCGCATTCAACCACAAATTTTTGAGAAAAATCGGGAAGGCACAAAATTGGTGGCGATGTTAATGCCTCCTTTAATTTTTTGAAGGCCATATTTGCTACCTCATTCCATTCAAACCCATCCTTGGACAAAAGTCGTGTCAAAGGAGTCGCTTATGCCTCCAAAATTACGGATAAATTTTCGGTAGTACCTGCTAAACCGAGGAACCCACGAACCCCTTTCACATTAGTTGGAGTAGGCCATTCCATGACGGCTTGAATTTTTGTTGGATCAATCGCCACTCCTTTCTCCGAGATTATGTGACCCAAATAATTGACTGTTGAACACCAAACTCACATTTGGACAACTTGGCAAATAAAGTGTTAGCTAACAAAATCTCTAAAACAATCTGCAAATGAGTGAGATGGTCTTCCCACGATTTTGAGTATACCAAAATATCATCAAAGAAAACCAAAATAAAGTTTCGGAGGTATGGACGAAAGAGATCGTTCATGAGACTTTGGAAGGTTGCAGGTGCATTGGTGAGGCCAAATGGCATCACAACAAACTCGTAATGGCCGTCATGTGTTTGAAAAGCTGTTTTTGAAATATCTTCTTCTCGTACTCGAATCTGGTGATAGCCGGCCCGTAAATCCAGCTTGGAGAAGAATTTAGCTCCATGAAGTTCATCTAAAAGCTCATCTATCACAGGAATTGGGTATTTATCTTTGACGGTTATATTGTTCAAAGCCCGATAATCGACGCAAAACCGCCATTCCCCATCTGTTTTTTTTACTAAAAGCACTGGTGATGAGAACGGGCTATTACTCGGCCTTATCAAACCCGATTGCAAAAGCTCCTTTACTATTTTCTCTATTTCAGCTTTTTGGTAGTAAGGATACCGATACGGACGCACACTTACAGGTTTTGTATTTGGCTGTAGTAAAATGCGATGATCGTGTGATCTCTTTGGTGGCAAACTGGTGGGTATTTCAAATACTTGGTGAAAATCGGCTAGAAGGCGTTTGATATCCGGTGAATATGAATTTGGTTGGGTTTCAATAGAACATGAAATGATATGAAAGAAAAACCCATACCTCATACGCCCCGTTCAATTCTTTATCCGTTAAAGCTCTAATGTCAGTTTGCTTTAGCCCTTCGAATGTGTGAGAAATTCCTCCAACCTTGAAGGTCATGGTTAGGTGTTTGTAATCTATCTCGATAGGTCCGAGAGTTTCAAGCCATTGAACACCCAAAACCAATTGACATGCTTTTGACATGAAGAACATAATAGTCGATGTAATTGAATGACCTTGAATGGTGATGGTGAGAGCTTGACACTGCCCGACACATTCTATCTTTTCCCGGTTGGCCACCATAACTTGGAACTTCTTGTCTCGAACCACTGGTAATCCATGCTTAGTGACCACGGCTTGATCAATGAAGTTATGAGTGCTACCGCCGTCAATTAGCACCGTTATATCTTTATTTTTCAATTTGCCTACGACTCGCATTGTTTGCGGATGATTAGTACCTGCAATCACATGAAAAGAAATTCCGGGCATGACTTCTTGTCCTTCAGGCTTGTTCTTAGTGTTGTTCTCGTCATTGGCACTTAGATGCGGTGAATCTTCGATCATGAACAATTGTGGACGCTCACAACGATGTCCGGGAATAAACTTCTCATCGCAATAGTTCTCGTCATTGGCACTTAGATGCGGTGAATCTTCGATCATGAACAATTGTGGACGCTCACAACGATGTCCGGGAATAAACTTCTCATCGCAATAGTAGCATAATCCTTTTTCTCTACACTCTCGGGCTTCTTGGTTGGTGATTCGACGAAAAGTAGTAGGAGACGAATTAGAACTTGGGTTCACACGTTGGTTTGGTGGAGGGCCTAGTATACCAGCGGTTGTGTTGGAATTTGGCTTTGGTGGTAGTGAAGTTGTTGTTGAGCGAATGGGTTGGTTTAATCTTTTTTGTATTTGATTTCGTTCTTCTATCAGTCGAGCGACTCCTATAGCATCAGACAAAGTGTGAGGTTGTTTGATTTTTACATCTATGCGAATGTCATCTCGTAGTCCCGCAATAAAACAACCGATGAGAAAACTTTCGGGCAACCCATCAATTCGGTGGGAAAGCTTTTCAAACACTTCCTGGTAAGCTGCTACAGTGGAGGTTTGTTTGAGTCGGCTTAGAGCTTCTGACGGATCTTCATAATCAGTTGGGCCAAATCGAAGGAGGACAGCCTTAGTGAACTCATTCCATGTAAGTGGTCCTCGAAATTTCATCAACCATCGGTGCCATTGTAGGGCGATTCCTTCTAGATGAAATGAAGCTATTTGGAGTTGTTGTTCAGATGCAATATGTTTGTAATCAAAATATTGCTCTGCTTTGTATATCCATCCCGTCGGGTCCTCGCCGTTGAACTTCGGAAAGGATAAATTGAGGTGTTGCTGGTGGTTGTCATTGGTGGTGATAGAACGAGAAGCATGTGCGTGTGAGGATTCTTCTCGGCCAAATGGGTTGGTTTCGAGATGGTTAGTGTTTGGAGCACGCGAGGTTCGAAGAGCTTGTAGCTCGGTTAACACCATTTGCAAGGTAGCGTGCACTTGATCGAAGCTTGATTCGTGACGAGCTAGAATTTCACTAACTTCATTCCGAAATTCGCATTCGATTTCTTTGCGAGTGTCCATGACCGTACAACCTGGCTCGATACCACCGATATGGTTTGTGAGAATTTAAGTAAAAGAAAAGAAGGAAATGACTTAGGATTTTCAACATCCCTATTTCATTGAAGATATAACAATTATATACTGTGAAACATCAACTAAACAAGCTAAAAACTAGGAACCCACTTCCCACTAAGCTGAAAATGACACATCATGGAAATATGGAAAGAAACCAACAAACTTGTGAATAAAATAAAATAAACTATCCAACTAAATCTAAACTAAGTCTTCCACGTCCCATGCACACGTCCACGTCCCATGCACATTCTTGCACATATCAAAGAAGTTTAAGCAAAAAATAAATATATGAGATCTTTATCAGCCTTCATCATTTTCCTATTTGTTCTCATGGTAAGCATCTATTCAACTTTCAAAATAATCAACTTTATTTATTTCTAATCTCACAAAAACAATTTATATGTTTAATCCTTAACCAACTGATACTAAACTTAACAAAAATCTCTAACTCTATCGGCTCTATAGTCATATATATTACCATGTTACCATGTACAATTGAAATATCGTGAAAGGAAAGAACATCATAGTCAACACACACCCATTATCATAATGGGGTTGGATTTATATACATTATCATCCCAGATTTAAATAAACCCAGACATTAGTTCAAGTTAATATTTTTTTTCCAGAAATATAGATTAATAAATAAATCAATTGCAGAAACGTGTAACCTATTCACCGATTACCTATAAACTATGAAAATCTAATCAAAAGACATTGGAGAGAAATAGGATTAGTGAAGAGGAGAACATCTGATAATTTTTTTTCTCTTCAGGTATCTCTTCAGGCGTCTCAAATTATTTTCAGGGAGCGGCTTTTCGATCGCCGTCTCAGATTTTCTTCAAGGAATGGCTTCTCGGCGTCTCGGTGTCTCAGATTTTCTTCAGGGGAGTGGCTTCTCGGCGTCTCGGTCTCTCAGATTTTCTTCAGGGAGTGGCTTCTCGGCGTCTCAGATTTTCTTCAGGGGAGTGGCTTCTCAGATTTTCTTCAGGGATTCAACGGCTTCTCAGGTCACGGATTTTCTGTAGGGAGGGTGGAAAGAGGTTTCGTAGTTGTGGGAGAGTGGAAAGACGTTTTCTACAGGGAGAGTGGAAAGAGATTTTCTACAGATTTTCTAAATAAAGATTACTTAAGATATCGTGATTTTGTTAAAATCAGATTAACATATGGTGCTTCTAAACGATGGCGTTTAAAGACATGATGTGGCATCTTTTGCCACATCATATTTTCGAAAAAGAAAAAAATATATTATAATCAAATTTATAGCTACTCATATTTTTCATTTGTGAATATGTGTAAGTAATTGTATATAATATAGCCACACATTTGTAAAATTTTTAATTATGTGTGGGTAATTTTAGATAATAAGAGATACACATTACCCTTTGAAAAAAAAAAAACATCCCGCCAAACTCTAAAACCTTTTCCATTTTTAATATTACTAATTATTTTCATACACATAATAAATGTTATGGAAATTCGATTGGCTTGTTTTATTACCCACATATCCAAATTATGTATGGATGGGTATTTATGTGTGGGTAAAACTCCAATTTCTTGTAGTGTTCGTTAATAAACTTCTATCTACTTATTGTAATGGCTTCTTATATTGTTTGATTAGAAATTCATTACAAATTGTAATTACATTAAATTTTTGTGTCGGCGTCTTCCATGCAAATTAAATCGATTTAACGGTGTAACACCATTAAATTGTGACATGCATAATATGAACGCGGACACACTTGGATGGTCAAAGTGGTCACCCCTATGTCGCGTTCTATTTTACGGATGGATGGAGCAAATTCGCCATGATAACGAAACTCATATGGTAGTATTGATTTTCTCTTATCGTGCCAACCTCCATTTTTATGTGTCAATATTTTCTAATGATGATTCATGTGAGAGAATTGATGTGTACCATTATACGTGTATTTGATATCGATTCGGGTTTTATATTATAGTTTAAATCAATATCATATATATATATATATATGATATTTCTGTTTAATTATAAATTAATTGATTTAATTAATACGTGTGCAACATGCATCGATGATTCTACAATTATGACATTAAGATGGATGTTGTTGAGAATCCGACTTTTCGATTGATTCTCTCAAAGATACATATAAATAAATACCGTTTGGTAAGTATTTACTCATATATATGTGTGTGTGTGTGTGTGTGTGTAAGTTCGCGATATCTTATGTTTATTTAGTAGTGAGATTTTTTGTTAATATTTTTTTTTTTTTTGGGATCAACGGCCTATACCTATGAAGTTTTGGAATGATTTTATCAAGGGTACACACAAAGAACAAAATGATGGCATAGTGGAAGACAATATTGTGTCAGATTAAAGCTAGAAAAATCCAAGATTTTCATGCAACATGGTTGCCAAAATTATAATTGTTGTATACAATTAATAAATTGATGATATTTAATCCTATAGATACAATATGTATTTATTATTTTTCTAATCAATCTTATAGATAAAACGAACTATTGATTGAAATTTTTCAAAATTGAGCCTCGGTAAAATAATTGGCGATATCTAATTGTACTTTTATTCATAGACAATATCTATTAATATTTTATTAATCGAATTTGACAATACTATGTGAGCGGATAATTGACAATATGTTTAAGAAAAAAATGAGAAAATCGCACTTTAAGATTAATAATTTATTAACCTAAAAAAATTTATAATGTACTACTTTTTAATAAAAAAGACAATAATTGGTCAATGGGGCATTTGTTTTCATTTACAAGGAGTATAATTGTATAAGCGGACAACAACGTATTAGCTTAAGAAAAATAATTGATTGAATGATTTATAAAACTCAAAGTGGTAACAAATATTTATTGCTCGAAAATATTGTATATATCTCTTTCATATATTGATTGAAATATTTTTTTTGCTGTCAAATTCTATTTATATTTAAATTAATTTTGGATTATGGACTTTTTATGGATGATTTTGAAAATATTTTATTATTAATAAGATGTTTGATTTTTATATCATGCTTTTGAAGGAATATCTGGATTTTTATTTCATATTGATTCAATTGTTGTTGCAATATTTATTTATTATAATTGTTTTTTGAAATATTGGTATTTCCAGAAGTGTGAACAAATATTAATTAAGTTCAGTCTAGAAAAATAAAATATCTTCTAATTGATCCACTGATCAACGTTGGTATTAAATTTGATGACAATTTGCTTAATTAAAAATAATTAATAACTCTAATTACTATCGAATAAACTTAGTATATATGATATAACTAAGGCAACTCAATCAGAAAAAAAAAGATAAAAAAAAAAGATATAAAATAAGATACAGTTTTGCAAAAATCAATCCAAATATTCTCCGAACGAATGCATGTTTTGGAGTTATCCAAAATTAGCGTTGCTTTACCATACCGGGTTGGCTTCATTCTTCTCCACTCCCGGTAAAAAAAAAGAAGAAAGCGGCTCTCCATTTTCCTATCTGTTTGATGGCGTTCCTCCTTTAGTAAACCTTTTTTAGCGAACCGCCCTTTTCCATTCTAACTTTCTAAAAGGAAGGCCCTCGTATTACGCCCTCGCCCTCGTAATACCCAAGTGGTACAACCACAAGGCAATTTTTCACAAACTCCGCAGCAAGAAAATCAGCGTCGTGGACAGCAGCTCCGCTACACCAACAACGCATCTCGATTCTCTTATGGTATTCTTGGTATAGCTCCTGTTCAATGCATGTGGTGTGATGAGTTTGGTCACACTGTTCGCACCTGTACAACTCATTCTTCTGCAATCTCCAAGGAAGGCCTGCAATGACGAAAGTTGATCAATTTATTCGATTCTTTCCTTGCTTTTGTATGTATCGATCTTTTGAATGCACAAATTTCAACTTTTTTTTGAAATGAGATCCCAGATCAAATTAGCTCGTGTGGTTGATTTGGTAAGTCAATGGCAAGAACTTTAGTAACGTAAATATTTTATTGGCTAATTGTTTTTCGGTCATAATTGTAATATTTTTTGAAATTTGAAAATTTAAAAATTATATAATCAATCGTATAATTGTCTTATACAATCAATAAATTGACTGTAATCATTACTATAAATACAATAATTATTTATTATTATATTTATTCAATCTGTAGATACCAACAACTATTGATTGAAAGAATTTTAAAACTAAGCCTTTGGTAAAACAATTGAGAGTATCTATTTATATTTTTTAATTTAATTTTTTTAACAAAAATTAAGAAAATCGTACCTTATGATTAAATATTTATCAATTTAGAAAAATATATTAACTTAAAAAAAGGCAATAATTATCAATGAAAGTTTTTTTTTAATATCCATGGGTGCACAAGTTTATGATTGGACAACAATATATTACCTTAATTAAGAAAAACAACTAATTAAAATATTTACAAAACTAAAAATGGTAACAAATATTTGATTGTTTGAAAATTGTACATATATGTTTCACATATTGATATGAGATTAATAAAACTAATCAAATTGACATTAAATAATTGACATGATCAATCAAGACTACAATTGTCCTATAAAATCAATCATATAATACTTAATTGGTGTATGTAACCAATTAGTATTTATTTGTTTTTTATAGTTTATTAACTATAACTCTAGAAAACAATCATAGAAATGCTGGTGTTTTACTTTGGTAAATCAATAAATCAATATTGGAAGATGAAATAATCAATATCTAGCGACCAATGTATGTTTTGGAGTTATCCAAAATTGACGGTGTTTTGCTTTGGTAAGTCAATAAATCAATATTGGAAGATGTAAAACTCGTATCTCGGATTTTGATATGGATTCATAAATATAAAATTCTTCAATCATTAGGAAATCTATAGTGATAAATAAATTCTACCAAAGTAAATAAGATATAGGTTTTGATACTATTTTTAAACTTGATCTTAGTTATATTGATTTTTAGCTATCAAGGGCATTTTGGAAATAATTAAAATATTAAAATATCCCTTAGGACCAAATTTGCGTCAACCTAAAACTTATAGGACCATAATTGCACAAATCTAAAACTTAAGGGACCAATATTGCAAAAAGGCAAAACATACGGACTAAAATCGCAACATCAAAAGTTACAAGACTAATATTGCAACACCTCTATAAATTCGAGACTAATTTTGCATTTTTTCCGATAATTTTTTTGTTTTTAATAACCTTATATGAATATTACTATTAAAATAAAGTAATAAATACCAGTTCATGTTAATAGATATTATAAAACAAAAATATTAAAATAAAAATATACGTGCAATGCATGGGTGAATTACGTATAACAATATAAGTAGATATATATCTCATTACTTGATTTTAAAATTTTCTCACTAAAACACCATTTATTCATATTTTCTTATTAAAAATGAAATTCCTCTACCATGCACCTTCACCTCTACCCCCCACAACCAATCTCCATGTTTTGGTTCCATCCCCCTAGTTGTGACAAATATTGATGGGTTTCGGTATGTGTGAAGACGATAATGAGATATGATTATCCAAGTGAATGGAAAATCCAACTCCACGACATGTATAAACTTACAATGACCAAACACTAATAAATGCATACATATATTAACAGAGTATTTCGTAATCAAAATAATACCCAATTACAATTCCACGTATTCATTAATTTAGGCTTGACAAGAGCCATTATCCAAAGTAAACAACTAAAACTATAAATACAACGGAACTCTAATAATCTATAAGTTGCAATTAAGTAGAGCTAAAAATCACTTAACTATTACAAAATAAACTAGTTAGATTGTTCGAACACTCACAGTTAAGTTCTTCAAAAAGAGGTTGCTATGTAGAAGTAACACTGAGCTGGAAGTGTCAGTCTCATCGATATTAAAGTATTCGGTCTTTGAAAGTTTTTATGAAAATATGGGGTGAGGTAAATGATCTCAGTAGGTTAGGGTAGGGGAATACAATGTCTATTTAATGAAAGATTGAAGTGTTTCTTGGAGGAAAATACTTAGTGTGCCGGGAAATATTTATGTATGCATTATAATGATGCACATAACACTACAAGAAAACTGTTGATAGACACCACCAAAAAGACACCGGTTTTATGACTTTACTGGTGTCTTTTCCCACATAACAACGGTTTTATAAGAATCGGTGACTAATTGGTGCTGTCGTTTGATAAACAACAGCGGTTATCTGGAACTGGTGTCTATTGTAAACAAATCTCCCAAATAGACACTGGTTTTGGCATCGGATTTCGAAACCAGTGTCTATTTCTCTAAATTATTTTAGATTAGACACCAGTTGTTTCGACATCGTTCCAAAACCGGTGTCTATAATATTTTATAAACCAGATCTTTCGACACCGGTCTAAAGAACCGGTGTCCTTATTTTTTTAACTAGATCTTTAGACACCAGTTGTAGAACCGGTGTCTTATAACCCTCTAATTAATTAGGTTATTGGTGGTAGAATAGCAAAAGTTGTAAAATCTCGACGCCCACTCCCACCCGCCCTATGCATCCCCCTCTCCACCCTCGACGCCCACCCCCACCTCGACCTCGCAATTGACGGAGCTGACGAGGTGGACCCCAATCTCGACCTGGTGACGGAGGCGATTGTCGAGCTCGAGTCTGCTATCATCCTCGTTGCCTTGCTCCCGAATCAGCTTCGACTCCTATCCAGTTCAGGACTATGATAAGCCGTGGCGAGTTTTCACGGCGTCCGTTAAGGGCTTCGCTATCAGCGTTGGACCATTCCC